>PVJX010004163.1:0-98723 GCA_004027295.1 Dolichotis patagonum | reverse complement strand
TAGTGCCCTGCTACATCTACCTGCTTCTCTTTTATCCTTTTTCTTTTCATTTTTAAATTAAAACACTTTTCTCTCATAATTTGGTTTAATTTGCAAGGCATTAGGAACATTAGAAATCATTAGGGACAGCTTGTTACTCTTTTGTTGTGCTTTGTGAGTTTAAAGTGACTAGGTCATTTATATTTAAAGCTTCAAATATAATTTGAGAGGAGAGTGTTATAAATGAGGAAGTAAAAACTTTTAGGACAAAGTTCCTGAAAGGTCAGAAGGCCTCTTGTAGAAGAGATGAGGGAAAGCCAAAAACTCACTTTGTTTCTTTCACACCTGGGTTACTGCTAAGAGTGTTTATACATATTCTGAGTCTCCTGTAATGTTTTATATGTGCTAGACTGAAACAAATTATCAAGAGAAATATAATAATCACCTGACTACATCTTTCTTATTTGCCTGTGTTTATAACTGTGTCTTGCTATTTGAAACTTGGATTTCTGCTCATACTCAAGTAAGGTACTTCTCTGTTATTGTGCTGGAAACTCTGGCAAATCAAGTTTGCCTCCTATTTGCATTTTATAGCCACAAGTAACATGCCATGAACTCATGTTATCCTTGAAGAACTCATGTTATCCATGAAATCATGTTATCCTTGTTATGCTGTGCCTCCAGTGACCTATAGGCCTAAGCCTTCGTTCTTACAGGTTCTAGCATGTCTGCACCACTGTATTAGAGATAAGCTTCTGGGCATGTGAACCTTCCTGGAAAACACAATCATAGCAACCATTTTGGGGAAGAAATTGCTGATTTGGACAGTGTGAATGATATCTGTATAAGCCCAGAAGAGTAAGTCCCTGCTGGTTGGTTCTCATCACTATCAAGCAAAGTCTAGAAAATAATCTTGCTGTAAACCAAGTGAAGTTTCAGAAAGCCCAGTGGCTCCTGCATTAGCTGCCACAAGACAATGGGCCCATCATTCAAATCTTTTTCTTGAGCTACTGTTTTCTCCTATTAGCCTCATAAGTATGAGAAACTCAATCATCTGTCCCTATTGAAACCTTGGCCACCTCATTTTTCTGAGTGTTGGGATTACGCAGGGAGATCCTTTTTTAAAATTTTATTTAAAGAGAAAAAAAAGAAAACCAAAAAAGGGTAGCAACAATACAGAATTCCAAAGGAAAAAAAGAAAAGAAAAAAACCCAGTAAGAAATCACTGCTTGATAAATTACGTACTGTCATCTTGGAAATAGTTGTTCAAGTTACAAAATTAAAGCATACAAAGTAGACATTAAAACAGTGAGACTGCAAACAGTTCTGTTCAATGATCTAACAAAAACTTAGTAATATGGTCATCTATCTGTCACACAAACACACATGCAGTTATATTCTTTGGAGCACTTTCTTTTCCTCTCTTTTTTACAGTAGCAATTACACATTTTGGGTTTTATTACTCCTACATTTAACAACCTGTTATTTAACAACAACAACACAGGCTAAAATCACTCTGAACAAAGAATAATAGTATTGCTGGCTTTCACTTCATGATACTACAGAATCAACACTGGTTACCTTAGTGTCTCTTTTTCTTCAATGTAGTTGTTCATTTCATCATGAGATATATAATCAGTTCTCATAAACTGTTTATAGGTTCTATGCATGCATGAGTCTGTACATATATTTCTATCTTTTCTGTATTATAGGGAAAGACAAAACATAGCAAGACAAAACAAAGCAAATTCTTATAAAAAACATGAAACAAAAAAGTCATATAAAACCACAGTACAAGGTGATCTACAATGGTTACTGTGTTGTCTCTTGTTATCTTCAATAGAATTGTTCATATCATCTGGCATAGTATAATTGAATATAGCAGTACATAAAAATATTAATAAAATCAAAACATTGTAGACAGTATAAAACTTCAAAAGCAGGTAACAATCAAACCAGAGTGGGTATCCTAGTGAATCTTGTCATCTGCAGTATAGTTGCCTATACTCTCAGACTTGGCACTATCAATCATAACAGATTTGAATATAATCTGTCAATACAAAAGAGAAATCTAACAAACCAGATTCAATTAAGATCATTCATGATAAGACAGTGTAACTTATGCAGGGCTTCAGATTAAGTTAATAGGAAATTAAGGATGATTACTGTACTATATTCTGCTATTTTCAGGATAGCTGTCTGTGCCCTCAATCTAGCACAATAGACAAACTGGAACAGAGTATATAATCCATAACAGAGTGGTGTGAGTAATGTGAGTTTTAAATCCTGATAACACTATTAACAATATCCTCTGTCCACTTTTACTCTCACAGGGTGCATTTTGGATCCCACAAAACCCCTCAGTTTTTAGATTGGGGGGACAACCTGCTATTTACCTAAGTGGTTCCAAACCTTCTAATTCCTGGACTTGATCTCAAGTTGTACACCTTTACCTAGTTCTTTACTGCACATAAGTATCCTGTCTTTCCAACCTATCTGAAGGTGCTGGTTGAGTTGCCCTTATTTCTCTGTGGTTCCCGGTCACATAGAGCATTGTTTTCTCATTGTTTGATTTTCAGTCCATTAACCCTTTTTCAGGTTAATTATATTTCCCATACAGAGCATCGTGGTGGACCCTACTTCCTGATCTACTCTTTCTGTGTTTTTTTTTTGTTGTTGTTGTTTTTGTTTTTAGTGCATCAAGCCACCTATGTCAGAGATTATAGCCAACCTTCTCTGCCTCATTTCTGCTTTGCTATTTTTCTGCCATTGGTTGTCTTCTTTTCTCCTTCATTCCACTGTCTGCCCCATTCATTGAGGCCTCTCTGCCACTGTTCCTGAAATCCTAGTATTTTTTTTCTCTCTCTCTACAATGTCCTTCAGTATTCTCTGTAGGTTTGGATTGGTGGTCACAAATTCCTCCAGTTCCTCTTTGTCATGGAAGCATCTTGTTTCTCCATTAATTTCTAGAGGCAGTTTTGCAGGGTACATCAGTCGGGGCTGGAGGTTATTTTCTTTCAGGGCTTGAAATATTTCACTCCAAGTTCTTCTTGATTTGATGGTCTGTGTTGAGAAGTCTGCTGTGATTTTGATGGGTTTTCCTTTATAGGTGATCTGTTTCTTTTCTCTGAAAGCTTTTAATATTCTGTTCTTATATTGAATTTCTGGGATCTTGATTATTATATGCCTGGGTGTAGCTCTGTTTTGGTTGTAGGTGGCTGGAGTTCTGTATGCTTTATACATCTGAATATCATTTCCTTTTCCTATGTTTGGGAAGTTTTCCTTAATGATTTCTGTGAATAGCCTTTGTAATTCCTTTGTTTTGACTCCTGCTTCTTCATTTTTTATTCTTAAATTTTTTATTCTTAAGTTATAGATCCTCTTATCGTCTTCTAGCCCTTGTATTGTTACTGCCTGTTTCCTTATTATTTTTAAGAGATCTTTCCTTTCATGATCACACATTGCAAGGCTGTCTTCAGGTTTTGATAGTCTATCCTTAGTTTCTTTCAAGTAGTTTTGCCAGCTTTCAATGGAGTTTTTAATTTCCTGGTAATCTCTTTGAATCTGCTTCATGTATGCTAGGTTTTTTTTATATTCTTCATTGAACATTTGTCTCCTTTTTTTGTGTTCCTCCATTCTTCTGTCTGTGTCTTCTTGAGAGGTACTTAGCATTTCTTTTATTAATCTTCTTATATCTTGCTTTACTTGAATTAATATTTCAGTTTTGAGTTCATCTACAAGGTCCCGAAGATATCTCTTTATGTCCGCTGATGCCGCATTTGATATTGCATGTTTGCTGCCCTCAATCTCTTTTGTGTTTACCTCTCCTGTATCAATATTCTCAGCATTGGGGGCTGGTAGCTTTTTCTTATTTCTTTCTCTTGTCATGTTTTTTATTTCTTCCATACAAGTGTGTAGTGGAGGTCTCAGCCCCTTTCCTTGTTGGTTATGGTTCTTCTAGAGCGTGCTGGCTAGGGGTTCCTGCCCTCTCCAGTTTGCTGTTGGTCACTGAGGTGCAAGCTGGGGTGGTGTATGCCAGCCCCTCCCCTATGGGCCAATCAACCTTTGGGGGCCTTTACCACGTTAGTGTGTGCTGCACGTAGGGAATCAGTTTGGGACAACTTATTGGGTCCTAGCCAGGGGTGTGACCCAGGCCAAGCAGATCCCACCAATATGCTCTGGGAAGGGAGCAACCAACTGAAGTCACTGCCATTCCTACTTCAGGCCCATCCTGCTAGATTCTAACATGTGGTCCAGTTGGTTGCCCCTTTGGGGAGGGTCTTATTCCAAGCACTTACCATGGGTTAATTCAGATCACTTGGTGGCTCTGTTCTTTGTTGGGCTCACCGACCTCCGACTTCAGTGTGGCTGTGGCGTGATTTCACGGTGGCTCTGGGCAAGTCATGTGAAGGGTGGCTCAGCTCCTTGCATGGGGTGGATCAGGCCAGTCACAGTGGCATGAATTCAGACAGCTCGACAAGAGTGCTGTGACTGCTAATCTTAGCTTTTCTAATGGTAGCCCCGGGACTGCATATTTGACCAGCTCTTTTCGCTTCAGTTTCTTCCTGGGTGAAAAGAATCCATCTCCCTCTGTTGAGACTTCTCCAGGGTGTTTTATTTTGGCATCTGAGTTGTCTCTCTCAGGGAGGTTCTGTATCCTGCTGCTTATCAGTCTGCCATTTTTAGCTCCTCCACCAGGAAAGGGGAGATCTTTTTTTGAAAGGAAAGGCAAACACTCAGAATCAAAGGAAAAAATGGAAATAGAGCTTTTACAAAGGGGAAGGGGAACAAGAGTTGGAAGGGCAGAGAAAGATGAAAGGGGAAGGGAATATTATTTTTATTTTAGTCACTCACAATACTGTAAAATTCCAAAGAGAGTACCTGGCCATACTCTGTTTGCATTTTCCTTACTAATGTTCATACATGGTATATACAGCAGGATATTTTTGTCTTCAAATCATTTTATATCTGGTTGTGCTATTTAGTTTTCTACATTAATCAGAATGTAGGTTGACTGTTGCATTTGAGGTGGAATTTAGTTTGATGGGTACAAAATTGAAAGATGTAAGCAAAGGAACATAAAGAGAGACAGCATTGATTATCATTTAGTAGATCCTACAGATATAAAGAAAATGTAACGGGTAGTTAAAAGAGATAGAAAAATAGATAATAGTGGAGAAAGTTTTTTGGAGGAACATGTGGAATATGATAAAGGTTATAAAAAATTTAGATTTACATAGAAATTTTGTTTCAAGGCACTTAAGGAAATTGTGATAATAGAGATATGGGTCAAACTATTGCTACATATTTTATAACCAGGGACAACATGATGCCTGAAATCAAGTAAGAACTCAGCTAATATTTGTGAATTGGGTATACAAATTGCTAGACAGTAGATTTATTAGAGAAGACAACTACAGATTATCGAAGGAAGTTGTAGAAAACAAACACTGGCATGTAGATTTTAACCTTAGTCATTTAATAAAGATATATTAGTGTGGGACTAGAGAACAATGGTGAGAGCTGATCAGATTATAAATCTTTGTGGTAGTAAATGTGTATGATGCTGATATAAATAAATACTACCTTGTAGTTTCTATCAGTGAGCTATAGAAGTAGCAGAGTCCCTGAGAGAAAAATTAAGATTTAGATATGCATTATCTCAGCAAGTTTGTCTAATGAATCTTATTGAAATTGCTTTATGATATGTTCACAAGTGTCTTAAAAAGTCAATCATTTCTTTATTTATCTCTAAAAATTTCTGGATATCCTACAGTGATTAATTCTAAAATATTACTTGCAGTGTTATTCTTAGGATGGTACAGGAGGTGTTGGACATTACCAGGAAGTTATGGTGACAGCAGGGAAAGATAATGGCCTAACTTATTCAGTGAACATTTGTAAAAAGTTTACTCTGTTTTAATAATCAGTTGTGTGCTGGGTACATGGTATATTCGGGGAATGATAGTGTTGCACTGGCTTAGGTACATGAAAGATGGACAGAGAAGAGGTTAGGAAGTAAGAGCTGAAAATGTCCATGACTAGACAAGGAGACTATAAGCAATTCAGAATTTTTTTTCTGAGTTTGACATGTAGAATTCAGGAAAATTTTCTTTAGCAAAGTGATATAACCTGATTTCATTTATTTTTACTTTTTATTAGTACATGTTTGTAGTACATAACAATTGTACTTATCATGGGGAGTTGGTGCATGTATATAACACATCTTGATTCTTTTTTGTCTTCTACACCTTCTGTTCCTTCCTTCTGCTTCTATCTCTTGGTGACTTAAATTTGCGAAAGCTCTATTTTCATTTTTATCTTCCAATTCTTTTTGCAAAATTCCTTTCCTTCCACTTCTCTTTCTCCCTTCTTATTTGAGAAAGATTTCCCTATTTGCTATTATTTATATTTTATTTTGAACTTTATTTATCTTTTGTGCTTCTCATATAAGAGAAACCATGTTTAATCTTGTGTATCTGATTCATTTCACTTAATACTATGGTCTCAAGGTACATCCATTTACCCACAAACATCTCAAGTTTATCTTATCTTATGGCAGAGTAATACCCTAGTATGTATAAATGCTGCACTTTTTATCCACTTATCTGTTCATAGACATAGAACCCTTTTCCATGATTTAACTATTATAAATTATGCTGCTATAAATATGAGTATGCATGTATCACTGTAATATGACTTTAACTCTTGGAAAGATACCTAGAAGGGGAACTTCTGAGTCAAATGGAATTTCTTCTTTTATGAGAAATCTCCACATTGACCTAATAGTGGTTTCACCAGTTTTCATTGCCTCCAATAAGATAGAAGTTTCCTTACCTCCCAACTTCACCAGCACTTGTTATTGTTTGATTTGATGATAGCCACTCTTTCTGGAGTAAAGTAGAAATTCAGTATTGTTTGAATATATATTTTTATAATGGTCAGAGATGTTGAATAGGTTTTCATACATTTATTGACCATTTATATTTCATCTGAGAATTTATTCATTTCAGTTGCCCATTTTTCATCAAATCTTTTATTTGGAGTGGTTCTAATTTTTTTTTTTTTTTTTTTACATTTTAAATATACGCTGGGAATTTAGCTCAACAATTCAAGCACTTGCTTGGTAAGTGCAAGGTTGTGAGTTTGATCCCTGATACCAAAAAACAAAACAAACAAACAAACAAAAAAACCCAAAAAAACAAAACAAAAAACACCCAAACATACATTTTAAATATATTCTAAATCTTAGTCCTCTTCTCAGTGATGGAAAGTTTCCCCATTCTATAGGTTGTTTCTTCATTCTGTTGGTTGTTTTCTTTGTTGTACCAAAGCTTTTGAAGTTGATCTAATACCATCTGTTGATATTTCTTAGATCACTGGGATTCTGTTCAAAAAGTTCTTGCCTATGCCTATGTCCTCCAAAATTTTGCCCTTTTTATCTTCTAGCAGATTACATGTTTCTGTTGTAACAGAAACTCCTGATTTCATTTTTCAAAAGCTTTCTATGGCTGCTCTATGGGGAATGAACTGGGTAAGGGCAGGACTGACAATGGAGTCCCTGGTGAAGAGTCCATGCACTCCTATTTTTAAGTATAATTGCAGCCTTATGCAAATATAGTAGTACGGGGGGAAATGGCAAGACCAATTGGATTTGGGAAGTGTTCTGACATACAGATAACTAGGCTTGCAGACAGCTTTATCAGAGGAGTGATAAAATTATTGAAGGATATCTAGTATTTGGGAGTTTAGCAACTACAAAGATTGGAAGGAAAAGGTTCTGACGTGCATAATAAAGACTGCTGCCCCTGGCAGATGTTTCATAGACACCACATCTTAGTTACTTTTTTCTTGCTGAGACAAAGTACTGACACCCGAAGTAAAAAGGGGAAAAGTTTGTTTAGCTCACACTTTGTACAACTTTCAGCCTGTTTTTGGCTGACTCCAAAGTAGAGTGACTTGACTGAAGGGGCTCACAGAGCAAAAGTTCATGGCAAACAGAAAACAGCAAAAGCATGCAAGGAAGCAAAGGACAAACAAGCCTGTTTCTGTCTAACCTGTATGTTATATGCAGGTTACCGGGATTAGGGTGGTGCCAAACCAATCAGTGGGTTGATTTAGTAATCACACACCCTTAACCCCGGCTTTACGCCATGAATCAGTCACACACTCTAGTTCCAGCCACCTCTGAAAAATCCCTATCTATGATTGCATGAGGAATTGGGGGCACATCTAAACACAAGCCCTAACACAGCCAGTGAAGATAATAAGGAGAATGTTGTGTATGTGAGTTCAGCTTTCTAGTCATTAAAAAACAAATAAACAAACAAAAAACACAAAGCCACAGTATGATATCACTTCTGACACTTCTACCAGTTACAATGGCACTTACCAAAAAGGTGATAAATAAATGTCAATAAAAATACAGATAAAATGGAATTTTGTGCATTGTTGGTGAGAATATAAATTAATAGAGTTGGTGTGAAAAATGATATGAATGTCCCTCAAAAATTTAAAATAGAATTGTCATATGCTCTCAAAATACTACTTCCGGGTATATATCTAAAAGAACCAAAATTATTGTGTCAAGATGATTTGTACAGAGCCATATCCATTGAAGCATTACAGTGATACATCAGTTCACAAACTTAATTCTTTAAATGGTTCTGGTGACAATAGCTGAGGGAGAATCAACCTAAGAGTCCATTAGTGTTTGACAGATCAAGAAAATGCCACATATATACACAGTGGAATACTAGTTAGTCTTTAAAAAATTGAAAATCTTGCCATTTGTAACAACATGGACAAATCTGGCAGACTTTATACTAAATGAAACAAGTCAGAGACAGAAAGCCAAGTATTGTATGAATACATTTATTTGTGAAATCTAAGATAAACTCATATAAATAAAATACAGAACGATGAATAACCAGAGGCTGACAGGCACTGAGAAAGCAGGAATGGGAAGTTGCTGATCAGATGGTGCAAAATTTCTGATAGACAGGAGAATAGATTTTGAGACTTATTGCATAATAGGGTGACTAGAGTCAATAACATGCTGTATGTCTCCAAATAAGAAAGTAGACTTGGAAATTCTCACCATATAATTTTAAAAAGAAAATACCAATATGTGCCTGAATGTCATGGTGACTTTTGAGAGCATTTGTAGTGTCTTGTGAGTAACAGACACAGATTGCAGTGAGTCAGAGTAAAAAGAGACATGAGGAAATAGAAAAAGTAGTCTAAACCACTTAGTTATGGAGGAAAACTGATTTAGGAAGGTCAGGGACGTGATAATCGCAAGGCTTTTTAAGAAAAAAAATCATGTTTTTCACGACATTAACTGTAGGACTAAACTGTGTTCTTTCCCATGTACAAAATTGTAATAAATTCTTTACAGATTAGTTCTAATCAGCTTTCACTTCCTAACTGCACAAATGATCACAGTGACCCATAATAACTGTTACTAAGTATCCCAGTGATGAAACAGTTTCCATATTCCTTGGTAGCTGGGGTCTCCACAGGGAGGCTCCTGGCCAACGTGAATAGTGTACTGACTTCCATGGGAAATGTCATGACATCCCTAAAACATATCCTTCACACTGAAGAGTGAGTTTAAGAATGATAAATTAATTCAAACTTCAAAGTCAAACTCCCATGAATACTTTTATTTTCCTATCTACTTTTAAGCCTAAAGAATTTTCCTTCTGAAGATTTTCCAGTGATATTAATAGGCCTCGAATAAAGGACACTTTGTGTACAATAAAGAGGCAGATATTAACTATTTTTATTCACCTCAGTTAAGGATTTATTTATGGTCTATGCTGTATTTTGTTTGACTCCCAATTTTCATTAAATCATTTTAAATAATCCATCATGCCAATATGCCTTTATATCAACTTCTTTAAGTTCATATTTTGGTCTGTAGTCTGTGGTATCCTAAATACTGAAAGATAAAATTTCTTTATCATTTTTTAAACTCTTCAGAAATACATTTTATACCTTCCAACATATACTTTGCTATCCCTCAAACATAGAAATATATGTATTCTGTCTTTTTCTTTCAAAACTATGATAAATTAATGAATCTTCCTTTCTATGGGAAGTGTTGGAGACCACTATGAAATGGCTCTGAGTAGGATTTAAATTTTACTAATTGGCTTTTTATGTTTATCTGTGAGTCTGTCCTAGGCCTCGGCCCCTTGCCTGGCAATGGGAGCTGATTCATAGTAAGTGAACCTGTATGAATCACTGGTCCTGGCTGAGGCCTGTAGTGGCCTGTGAGGCCAGAGATACCTCAAAGGACAAGATAAGGCCATAGCTGCGGACACTTGGCTCCAACCCCAATTAATAAGATAGAGACTGCAGCTGCAGAAATCACTCATGCAGTATCAATCCTACCATAAATGTCAATTGGAGATAGGACAGTTCTCCTAAACTGGCATAATTTACTACTTGGAGAAGTCCTTGAAGTGACTCCCAAGGTCCTGCTTATTACCTGTGCATTCCTCAGTTTCCCCGCCTTTTGTCCTAATAAAGTGGGCTGATCCAGAGAAGCTTTAGTCTTAGCCCTCAGAGTCTTGAGCTTAACAAAGGTGTTTTGACCCTTTTGGAGCCCTAAAAAATCATATAACTTGTTTCATTTTATTTAACCTCTGCTCTACACTCCTTTGGGAGATTGGGGAACTAGATCAGGACCTGATAGGGAAGGTTTTGTGAATAAGAACCAAAAAATATGTAATATTTCACTCAGGACCAAAGGTTTTATGCTTTCTCAAGTTATACATTAGTTACAGTGACTGTTTACCATTTTGTACACTTTCTTTTTGACGCTGAAAATTAGAATTTTCATGAGAGGGGAAAATTGTGTTATTTTTAAATACCAAAAAAAGTGGTCATTGGCTAAGACAGAGTGATGTACTTTAGTATTTCTCATTCTAAAAAGAATAAACAAACATTAAAGAAATTGCAGCAACTATGGGAAGGGGCTGGAGCATTACTGCTTTGTGTCTTGCTTTTACAATTAGCATGAGCCACCACTGTCACTTGGAGGTACCACTAGAACTTCAGGATAACACTGGCATCATCTGCAAATGTTGGACTGTAGATATAAATCAATACCCTTGAGCAATTCACTACACTATAGCTCTACTCTTTCTTCAGCCTCGTGGCTTCATTGTTTATTTTTTCTCATTCTTGGCCTTGCCTCAAACTTTAGCCCTGTTGTATATCACACTTCTCTTTGGACTCCAAATTTGGTTTCTGGTCAACCGTGACTTGGGCTATTCCACACACTAATCTGTGCTCAGTTCTAATATAAGGCAATAAAAACATGCTAAAATTCCTTACTCAACTTTTCCACCTCCTTGTCATTATAGAAGGAAATAGTACACAGGAGCCATGGATTAATTTATTCTCAATGATTTTGATTGACATAAATCTGGATTAAAGGGTAACTAATCTTTCAGGATATAACCCAAACAGGTATAATATTAAATATTAACACATTATTATTACTTGCCATTGTGATTTCTTCAAAATAAAAATGAAGCAAATAGACTATTTTACACTCAGTCATCAAACATGTAGAAATGACATTGGTTGCTAATGTATAAAATAAATCTGTAAGCTTTCCATTGTTATTTAAACAGTTCAATAAATAAATGTGTCATTAGCAGTCTGAAAGAGTTGTCACTGTGAGTGACATTCAGGTTTATTTTACACCATGGCTTCTAGCTTGAGAATTTTCATATAAAGAATTCATTTATAGCTACACTTAGATTTTCTGCTTAGAGCCAGTGGGAATAAAAATAGTGTGGGGTTTGTCTGTTTTAATATATCTGAGAGGTGCAGTGTAAATTAAGATGACATATGGGAAGAACCACTACTGACTGGAGGTAATTCAGAAAGGGTTGCCTAGAGCCCATTAATTGTACGTTCCAGAAGTTTGGGCACCAGCTTGAAAATAATAAATTAGCTGTGCTAAAGTAATGAAAAAACTTTGTTTTTTCTTACAATGAGGAAAACCCACAGACAGCATACTTCGCCAACACCCAGCCTTGTAAGTGTTTACTCCTTCTACATTTTCTAGAAGTTTACACATTATTAGAGTATTTATCTCAAATGAAAAGTGATACAAGTAAGGACACTTTGGAATTCCAATATTTCTTAAGCTTGAATTCTTCCAATATACATCCCATAATATCTCCTTTCTCAAATCTGAGAATAAAACAATAAGATATATTTTCTGCATGAAATTCTTGCTCTGAAGATCTAAATAATTGTTTGTAAGACATCTGTTAAACGGGACGAACTAATCATGGTGGATGAACAAGAAATGATACACGGCATGAGGAAATGACTACCGGAGCTTCTCCAGGACTAAAACCTGCTGCCCAGGCTCTCCTTCTTCCCCACTCTGCCCTCTCTAGTTCAAGCAAAAAACTGTGCTCTCTATTTGCTTATTTTATTTTAAAGAGAAGAAAGAACAAAGATGCAGAGTTTCAAAAACAAGACAATAGGAGATTGACAATGGTGAAGATAGTGAAAGCTGTTATCTTCAAAATATTTGCTCAGATTACAAGACACAGGCATGCATAATTGATCAAATAATATAAGTGCAAACTTTTCAATGAGCTAAGAGAAATCAGTAGTATAATTATCTTAGCTATGTTTTGTATATGTATATACATTTTTCTTTTCCCTTCCTTCTTTTATCCTTTCCCCCATCCCAGTTGTTCTTTAATTTTGAGCTATTTCTTTCCCTTTCACAATATCTTCACAAATTCTGGGTCTTATTTGCTTTTCAGTTTCTTACACTAGGGAGACAATATGATGTTCATATATGTGGGTCTGGTTTATTTCACTTATGAATATGGATGTTAGTTTCATCCATTTATCTACAAAAGCCTTGAATTTATCCTTTTTATAGCTGAGTAGTACTCAATTATATAAAAATACCACATCTTTTCAATCCAGTTTATGGACATTTGGGTTATTTCCAAGATTTAACTATTACAAATTGTGTGCTATAGACATAGGCTCACATATAATACTGTGGAGTTTTTAATTCAACTGCGAAGATACCCAGAAGGCAATAGCTGGGTCTAATGAGACTTCTAATACTATTTTTTTGAGGAATCTCCACACTGATTTCCACAATGATTGTACCAAGCTACACTCCCATTAACAAGGGAGAAGAGTTACTTTTACAATACAGTCCTGCTAGCATTTATTATTGGTTGATTTCTTGATGACAGCCATTCTTTCTGGGGTGAGATGGAATATCAATGTTCTTTTAAATTGCATTTCTTGAATGACCAATTGTGTTGAACATTTTTGTATATATTTATTTGCCATTTGTTTTTCATCATCTGAGAAGTGTGTATTCATCTCTGATGGCTATTGTTGGACTGGGTCTTGAATTTGATGGGGGGGGTGTGTCTCAGTTTTTTTCAGTTCTTTATATGTTCTAAAACTAGACCCATGTATATTATCATGCACTAAACTAAAGTAGAAATGGATCAAAGATCGAAGTATTAAAACAGAAACACTAAATCTACTGGAAGAGAAAGTAGGTAGAAATCTTGAAAACATAGGTGGAGATAGAAAGTTCAGGAACAAAAATCAAACTGCATGTGAAATATTTCACAGAATCAACAACTGGGCTCCCATCTCATTAAAATGTTTTTGCACCTCAAAAGAAATTACCAACAGAGTGAAAAGACAACCCCCAGAGTGGGAACAAATTTTAGACAACTGTCCCTCAGGCAAAGGACATCTGTCCAGACATCTCTGTTCTTAAACAAGCTAAGCAGTCTTGGTAAAACTTTAAAATAGATATTTAGTAGTTTTACTGTTTGTGTGTTCCATTTTCCAATAATCTACCAAAAATATCTCCTTAAAGCATGCATCACAACATGTCATCTTCCTGTTTGACATCTTCTGCAGCTTCCTCTAGCTCTTCTGCTCTATCCATGATGACTTCCGTGCTTTCTCCTTGTTTGCACCACAGAATGCTCGGCCTGTGGCTTTTCCGCCTGAGACCTTATTCCTCAGCAGTTCTCATGGCTCAGCTCATTTGAGTATCTTCTCAATATTAGCTTCTCAGAGAGCCTTCCCTGATGGAGTGGTCAGGAAAGCTGTTTTCAGTCCTTCTATGTGATGCCTGTACAAATCATATAATCATTCAAGGATTCAGTTTCCTCTTTATACTAGTTTCCTATTATCATCCAAGTTTAGCATTTTTAAACATGAGCATTTATTATCTATCTTCTGTGCATTGGTTTCAGGGTGACTCACAGGCTAAAATGAAAGAGTGGGTCAGAATGCAGTAATATTAAGGCTTTACAGGGACAGGTTCACCCCCAAGCCACTTACACACTACTGGCAGACCTTACTGCCTACTGAAAACAAATACTTTACTAGGTTTTTGCTGCAAGGACCTCTTCCTAGGACTGTCCACTGCATGGGTACTGGCTACCCTCAGAATAGGCAGCAAAAAAGAAGGGAAACACAAACAACATGATGACAGCCATCACTTTTGTCATGTCCTGTTCTTCAGAACTAAATTTCTAGTCCAGCCCACACTTTTAAGTCGAAAGAAAGTGTGGATGATAATTACCCTATTAAAACTTGCTTACCACATTTATGCATACACAGGAAATATAACCTCTTCAACAGATGACTGACTATAAGTACATAACATAAATATATTCTCACAGATATATTTGTATATAATTTAGTTCAAATCTTTGTTGTAAACTATGGACTATATACATGTGAGATCAAGAAAATAGCTGTCTTGCAGATGAAGAGATATTTACAGGGAATTTCTCAAACATAAATTCTTTGTCTTGAACAAAATTCCAAAGAAAAAGTGCCTTTCTATGCCTTATCCTCTTATTTTTGCTTGTGTTTCTTTATCCTTAAGTAGTGCCATGCAGTATTTTTAGATGCATCTTCCAACAAAATTCTAGATGCCCAGTACAATTAATTTAAATGTTTGGAATCCTCTTCAGAAAATAAATGCACTTCCAGTATTAGAAACATAATTAGCTTAACCACAGATTTTAATTCACAAAGTTAAATTAGTCACAAACTTTAGAAAACACATAAAATCTGAAGTACGTGTTGGAAAATTAACCTAATTTTAGAAAATTAAACTAATTGTATTATATAGGAAAGCGGTCAATAGATGTTATTTTTAAAGAGCAGTCCTTTCATTCCACAGAACTGATAAAAACCAAATAATTCAAATATTCTAGAAACAGAGATAAAGTCAAAGCGATTTGCAGTAAGCAGTTGCTGTAAGAATTTGACAGCCCAGAAGGTAAAAGAGCCACAAGAGAATAACTTAAAGCTCGTAAAACTAGGACACTTTCATTAACAATGTACTGCACTTTTCATTCTAGCACAAAAGAAAATTCAGAGAATATGTGACATACTACAATGTGAAAAACATACCATCAGAAAGTAATTAATAATTAAAAAGACAAGGATGCCTGGATAACTAGAAATTCAAAACCCACTTGAAAGTACAAGACATAATCACATAAAATGGTAAGTGAATGTAAGGTTAAATATCCCCTTGGGTCTTTCTACGCATCAAGATCTGTATAACATTAGCTTGACTCCTCATTTTTCATCCAGTAGAAAGTGTAATGTCTTTCAAATTTCCGCAACTTACCGGGCATTTTCCTCCACTTTCTCTGACTCAATTTCTCAGTTCTTCCTAATCCTTCATCGTCCTCTCAACTTCTGACACCCAGTTGGTCTTTCAGACTCTGCTTCATTCTAACCTCAACATAGACCTTTACAGCTTTCACGTGATGTCTAAGAAAGCAGCTGAGACCACTGAGACCAGGCCTTTGAACGTGTGGCAGGTGTTTCTGAATAGGAAGATTCAGTGTCAGACATCTGCTCCCAGTTTCATCAGTGTCCAAGTCCTCCACCCATGCTGTGGTCTCTTTACTTCTCTTTAGACTTTGCTCTCCACAATCTCCAATTTTGGTCCAGCCTTTTTCTTTTCTCTCTTGATGACACCCCTTCTCATGGTCTTATGATTCCCTCCCCCCCCAAGCATACATAAAATCATTTCTTTAACCAGGAGTAATCTCTCAGAGAGAAATTATGGTATTATTTATTCAGAAAATAACCTTTCCATCCTTTCATATCATTTAATATTTTATGTTTCAAGGGAAGAGCAAGCAGCCCAAGAAATTAGTCAGAGTATAATGATAAAGAAATATTTTAAATAAATGTCAGCACTTACTGAGCATTACATGATTAGGTAAACTTCAAAACTAGGGGAGCAGCATTTTCAGAATATTGCAAATGAAAGCAGAGTGAGTTTAACACACCCTAGCATTTGTCAATCAATAATAAGTGAATTAAAAGTGGTATGGAAATATATGCTTTTTAAAGAGATTTTCTAATTTTAATTGTAGTTTTGTCTTTTCTAACATTGTCCTTAAGGAAAGGTATGCAACATGCTATACCTTTAATTTTTTTTCTTTATAACTAGTTCAAAAGATGGTCAAGTTAAATAGGAGAAGGAGAGAGGGGAAAAGAAAAACAAAAGAAAAAATGGAAAAATTCTTTTGTAAATAAAGGGGAAGAGAAGATGAAAGAAGGGAGAGGAACTGAAAAAAAAGAAGTACAATATAACATGTACAGGTACAAATTCTCTGTGATGGATGTTATGACTATAGATCTAAAAAGTACCAATAAAATAAAAAATAAAACTGAAAATATAAAGATTGAAAATATTTACAGAAAAAATATACTGCCTCACAGAATACAACTTGAATGTTGCTTTGCTGTATATGAGTCTTACGAAAGTTGTGCACCAAAACAAATCATTAAGATGACATATGGATCTACGTTAGCTTTATGGGCACTTTAGACTTACCACTTGTTTAGAACCAGATGGAACACAGCTCTGAATTGCTCCAGTGGACACTTACCTCAAATAGATCTGTATATTCTACTCTCTTATTTTCCATCTAAACTTAAGTCAGTGAAGTAATACATCATAAATATTTAATATTAAATTGGGCTAAATTGTTTTCATGACATACAAATCTTTCTTAGAAAGGCATGTGTGAGGACTGAGATAATTCCTTGTTACAGACAGAGTAGGTAAGATCACGTACTATGGAGGTGTATGTCATTGTTTGTAACCCTGGTACTAGTATCTACTGCTTATATTTCCATGGGAAAGTCACTTACTCTTTATGTGCTTTAGTCTTCATTATCTGCAAAATGAAAACAGTACCAGTGAATCATGGTTGAAAAAACTAAACTGGGAGTTGTGAATCATCTTCAATTTGTGACCCTCATATGCACTGCACATTGTGCCACCAATATTTGTGCAGATGAAGATAAACACACATACCTATTGTATACACATGTACATATGTATGCATAAGTCTGTATAACATCATGCTCAAATTTTTGTTTTGGTATTTTCATTAATTTTTATAAATATTTCTATTTTGTCCTAAAATAATAGTAATGATATTAAAATCTTTCTGTTAATTCTAAACTGTAAGTCTATTCTTTCTGTCTAAATGGTTGTGATAGTTTTCTAATTTAAGATTTGCTTTCTTCAGATCTTTGTTTAAATTAGGAAATGACTCCTATGCTTCAGCACTTGATAGAGTAGTTTAAAATGCAGAGTCTGGCCCCTCAAAATGGTATTCACAATCAGGAACAATGAGATGGATCTTAGGAACTTAAATTAAGTGCTCAAAGGTGATTCTGAAGCAACACATCCATAACACATTTTAAGAAAATCTTAAATAGAATTAGATAGTTTTTACCTGATTTGTGAGTCAAATCTCCTGAGATTGAAAATAATTCATAGTGATTTCTTCAAAAAGTTATGCAATTTTGCAATGATTATTTTGGTGAAAATAATTTGGCATTTTTGGTAGAAGTTGAAGATACAGATTTTTAATGGTGCAATTCACTAATAACATTTTAACAAATTGCTCCACTGCCAAATTATTAGCATCTAGACCAGTGTCTATAATATGATAGGTCCCAATATATATAATGCTACCTTCCATAGTAATCAATTATGGAATCAAAAAGTTACATTCAGAAGTTAGTTTATTGTAATGTGTTCAGGTGATCATGGTTCAAAGAAAATACAAGTTAAATACAGTATGTAAAAAAATATTTAAAACATACAGTGAGCTTGAAACAGAGGAAAGCTCCCACTGAATCACCTGTCGGATATCTTCAAAAACACATGAAAATAAAATCTTTATTAATAACAGAAGCAAGTTGCTGGAATGTTACTGAGCAAACAATTTCCAATCAGTTTAGATTCTTCTGGGAAAACTGACTTTTAAGTCAGTTTGTACTCTCAGTGTATTCTTTGTCAAAATATGATGTTACTCATCAGTGGGGAAATTTCCAAGGACAAAAATTATTGGATTATCTCCTTATTTGTGAAACTTTAAAAGTGTATGTTATATCAGAGTCCTATAAAGAATGCTTAGCTCTTAAGAAAGCAGACATCTACGGGGATAGAGATTTCATTTTGTGGGAAAGATTTTTGAATCTGACAACACCTTCAGTAGAGAAATTAGTTTATAAAGCAAATAATTGGTTGTCTAAAATATGTCTGCATTAGTAGTAACACTGTAGATATATGCAAAATAAATGTCATTATTTAAGGAAATCAGCTACCCATTAAGGGAGAACTCTGAGTTGAACTAATATCCAGGTATACCATGACACATGTGGCTGATTTCTATATTTTGATTGCGTTGTGTGTATTGCAGCTGAATGTATTTTGCTCCAATTCCTATTCTTTGACCTTTTCGAGTTTTAATGAAACTTCAAAAGCAGCAATCAAAAGCACACTGTTGGATTTTGAAAGCATTCAGAAAGCAATATGCTTTTGCTAAATTTGGTTGTAGAATTTAAAGACACATTCAGCCATTTTTCTAGGAGATACACAGTCACTGATGACTCATATAAGTTGGTCAAATAAAAGTTATTTCCTTTTAGCTCACTCACATAAAAACAAAACAAAATTGGGGGTGGAGTATCACAATAACATCACTAACACGTAAGACTTCCGAATGATTGCAGTATAGTTGTACTTGTTTTGTAAGACATCGAACTGTGAAAACTGCTGTGTTTATTTAAAACAATTCCAGTTCAGGAAGCATAGATTACAATTAAAACCCAAGTAACATGACTAGAAGCTGAAAACACTGTTGAAATATTGCCTGTTTTATCAAGATTCACACTTAGCACAATCTTCAGAAAATAATTGAATATTGGGGGGAAAGCAGATTCACAAGTAGTTTATCTCCTAAGTGATATGAGGATTACCTGTCTTTGAAAATTAAAAATCTTGCTCATTTTAAACAATCTAACTTATTTTAAAACAGAGGTTGCTTATGGTACACAACCAGAGAGGTGTTGTCTGCATAGCACAATCTAAAGGAGCATATCCAGCTCTAGGAATTTATTCAGCAGTTCACTTTAGTAAAGCAAAATTGAGTTCTTAATATAATAAAGTCCCAGATATGTGTAACTAGAAACAATTTGGACTGTCAGGACAACCCAAAAGTAGTCCACCATTCAATATTTGGAAAAATGTATTTTAAAAGCTCTTGCATTTTTTAAAAATTATGGAAATAAGAACATCTAACATATTTAGCCTCTAGGTGTATAATATGCTATTATTTATTGTACATAAAATGTTATATAGCAGGTCTCTAGCTCTATTCATCCTGCTGAATTGCAAATTTTTATTGGGATATGCTTTCACACTTGCAATTTACAATTATCTTGGGAAGTGGGTACATGTATGTAATACAGCTTGGTTCTTTTTTTCTTTTTAAATATCTTTCCTCCTCTTTCTTGCTTCTCTCCCTTCTCTTCTAAATCTCCGCTTCCTATTTTCATTTTGATTGATATTATTAGTCTTGCCCATTGATCGTTGGTTGTCCATTTTTTCCTTTCTCCAGCTCCTGGCAACTGCCATTTCACTATTTGAGTATATAAATTTGACACTTTTAGATATCTTATGCAAAAGAAATCATGCAGTATTTGTCTTCCTGTGACTGGTTTATTTCTTATAAGGTAATGTCATCAAGGTCACCAGGTGGTCACTGCTTGTAGAATTTCCTTCTTTTCAAAGATCAAATAGTATGAGTAATATATATATAATATATATATATAATATATATATTATATATATAATTTTACCAAAAATACACACTTCAGTAGTTCACCATACTAATACATGTCAGTTAGCTAAGAGCGTCCACTTCGAGTCCCTTATATAATTTCAGAGTCCAAAAATAACTTGTATTAATCTCATGATGTCTCAATTAATTTAGTTTTAAAAATATTTATAGAAATTTTTTCCTTTTTTCTGATGTGTACTTTTTGTGGATATATGTATATGTTACATTTTTTTAAATGCAAAATAAATAAGAAGCATTTTGAGATACATCTTTCACATACTTAATCTGTTCATGTTTTCTTCATGAAAGGCTGTTGAATTTTGTTAAATGTTGTTATGGTTCAGATGTAAAATGTTTATCCAAAAGCCTCATGTGTTTGGAAGTTTATTGGATTATGAGTATGATATACTCATTAGTGGATTCAAGTGTTGAGGAATTCATAAGCTAAATGTGATGTACAAAGAGGGGCCTGATGTTAGATGTGATCTGGAAGGGTATATTCTTGTCTCCAGGTTTTCTCTTTTCTTTTGCATTAATGAAATGAGTAGCTTTCCTCTTCCATGCCTTTTTGTGATGCCATTACTGCCTTGGAGCCAAGCAACCATGGATTAAGTCCTCTGAAACTGTGAGCCATGGGTGTTATGTCTCAATGATAGGAAATTAGAGTAATACGAAAACTGGTGCTGATATTGGGGGGTGTTGGTGTGATTCTTTGATGTGCGGTTCAGAAACCTTTGGAACTTATCTACAGGGGGAGTTTGGAAAGAATTAGAGAAACAGGTCAGAGATGCATTAGATTGCTATAAACAAATAGTAGGTGACTCTGATTGAAATTAAAAAGATAAAAATACTGGTAGACATATGGACAGGATAAGTCAGAGTCAGGAGATTTTACTTGGGAATAGAGATTCCACTGGGAGTTGTACCAGAGTTACTATGTATTAAACTCCGGCAGACACTTGTCTACATGTTCTGTAACCTGAGATTTTGCAGGAGATTGAGATTTAGAACAGTGGCACGATTAACAAGGCAGAAGTAATTTCAAGGCAGACTGATGTTCAAGCTGTGGTATGAATACTATTGCTTGCTTTTAACCAGATGTACAGTAAGAATCAGGAAAACAGAGGAATTAAGTGATTTAAAACTTTTGTAGGGAAGGAATTACCTGCAAATTTGGAGTTAGGAAAAATTTAGCATTAAAGAGAAGCCAAGTATTTTGCATATAAGAACAATAGGAAAGATGGGTTGAAGGCATCTCAGGAATTGGCCATAGCCCAAATTTCACATGCTCAAGGGTGGAAAAATACAGATTTCATTTGAGAAGACAGTTCTTGGAAAGCCTGCTCACGAAGGGCCTCCTAGGAAATGGGTGTCCAAAGAGGACATTATTATATCACTGTACTCAGCCATCTGGGTTCTCAGCAGCTGCTATAGCTATTGTCCAGGGGGCGGGGTTACTGCTTTAACTGGCAGCAGACTGACATCAGATACATGGTGCTGGATTTTTATATAGAATGCAAGGGTTGTACATCGGTTTCCACCCAGGTTTCAAAGGATGGCTCAAGACACAAGGCAATACAGCTCAAAAAGAGAAGTGCCCGAAACTGTAAGAATGAAGCTAAAGATACAGTGGAAACCCCAGGAAATTGGAGATATTGGCAGGCAGTGGAGCCAGCTCAGCAAAGAGACCATATAGGGGCAACAAAATAGTCTATAGGGGTGGACCTGCTAAAGTGTTTTGGACCTCACATCTCACCGCAACCTACCATGGGTACTACACATGGAGCTATAACATTTAGTGTTTTCCCATCTGCGTTTCCATTTTGCTTTGGCCGCAGACCTCTTTGTTGCCCTCTTTCTCCCTTTGGGAATGAGATTTTTTTTTTACCCTATAGCACTGCATAGTGGAAGTATTTAATTTTATTTTTTATTTTTATAGTGAGTTACATCTAAAAATTTGCCATAAATTTCCGAGAATACTTTGGAACTGGACTTTTCAGAAACATTGGGACTTTTAAGATTTTGGTGACTTTTAGAGATGGATTAAATGCCAATTTTATAATTTATGATGAATTTGAATCTTTTGGGGCCAAGGGTAGAATATTACGATTTAGACCTAAACTGTTCTATCCATAGTGTCGTTTCTGGCAGGTGACTGGATTATGGGGGTCACTGTACTCAAGAGTGGATTTATCTCACTGATGAGTTCTATTCTGAAATACGTTGTTAGGAAGTAGAGCTTGTCTGGAAGAGGGTTACAAAGAACTTGTTGGAAGTGGCTTGACCTGGAAAGATGTATCCTTGTTCCAAGAAATAAATCTCTTCACCTTTAAGTTGTGTATATCTGGCATTTTCTCCCAGGGATGGGAAAGTGACTAAAAAAATGAACTTTTCTGCATCTACAGAGATAATATACTTTCATTAACCATTTGTAATGGGAGTATCACATTATTGAATTACATATATTGACTGATCCTTGACTACTAGGACTAGCTCTCACTTGGTCATGGTGAGTAAATCTTTTAATGTGCTATTAAATTTAGTTTGTTAATGTTTCATTGAAGACTTTTGCATCTATATTCATCAGGGATATTGACATATAATTTTCTTTTCTTGTATTGTCCTTGTTTAGCTTTATTGCTAGAAGTGGCATCAGGAATGAAATTTCATAATATTTTCTCTAATTCTATTTTTGGGGAAAAATTTGAGAATTGTCATTAGTTCTTTAAATTTTGGTAGAAACTAGAAGTGAAGCATATGGCCCTGAACATTTCTTTGATGGGACACTTTTTATTCTTGTGACAGTCTCTTTAATTGTTTTTGATCTATTTGGGTTATTTCCTCATGGTTCATTTTGGTACACTGAATGTGTCTAGGAATTTATCTATCCCTTACTATGCAGTTTGGTGTAATGTAATTGTTCATAGAAGTTTTTTTTCTTGTGGTATCAGTTGTAATGTTTCTACTTTCCTTTCTGAGCTCATTTTCTTGCCTTTTTTTTCTAGTTAATCTATGTGAGGTTGGCCAAGTTGTATTATCTTTTTCAAAAAATTATTATTTTTATTGCTTTTGGTTGTTTGAATTGGTTAACTTTTGATTGTAAATTTTTCTAGTTCCTTCAGTTACGTGATGGTTATGCTGATTGTGTCATCTTGAGCATGTTCCTGGACATTTCTGGGTGGGCTGTGGAGGCGTGAACTTGAGTATTACATCTGGTCTTTCACTCCTTCCTCGCTGATCTGTTTTCCTGTTCTGCCTTTCAGGTGCCATGAACAACTCAGTTTTGCTCCACTCCACACTTCTACCACAATATTTCTGCCTTGGAGTCTGCCAATCATGGAATGAATCCCCTTAAAATGTAAGCCAAAGTAAGCCTTTCCTCCTTTAAATTGTGGTGTTATTTATACTGTACAGAATAGAACAGCTCACTAATGCAAGGTGTAATGATTTTTATTTGAATTATTTGTTTTTTTTTTTTTTGATGTAAGCATGTATGCTAGGGACTTTGCTCTTAGTAGTGTTTTTGATATATATCGTAAGTTGTAACTTGTATTTTTCTTTTCTTAAAGTCAAAATATTTTAAAATTTCCCTTCCTTTTCCTTCTAATTTCTTTATTTATTAATTAAGATATTTATTTATTAAGATTTATTTATTCAGGAGTAGATTGTTTAATTTACATGTATTTGTGAAATTTGCAAAATTCTTATTAATTTCTCATCAGAAAGATATCTAATGTTATTTTAGACTTCTTAAATTTTCTATGACTTCTTTTGTGCCCTAACATATTATCTAATCTGCACAACATTGCATGTACATTTAAAAAGAATGTATAGTCTACTGCTGTTGGATGGAATATTCTGTGTATGCCTGTTGTGACCACTTGGCTTGAAATGTAATTCAAACTGAAAGTTTCTTTTTTTTTTTTTTTGGTATCAGAAATTTAACTCAGCACCTTGCACATGCCAGGCAGGTGCTTGTACTGCTGAGCTATATCCCAAGCCCTCTTTATTAAATTTCTCTTAGATGGTTTTTCAATTGTTGAAAGTGTGCTATTGAAGTTTCTTACTATTATAGAATCATTTACTAATTGCTTTATATCACTTCTATAATGTTAGTGGCGTACATATTACAATTATTGCATATACTTGGTTAATTAATGCCTTTGTTATTATATAATAACCTTAATTTAGCTCTTTTTATAATTTTGACTTGTTATATTGACTAGTATAAATATAGGTACCCCTGCTATCTTTAAGTTTCTATTTACATTAGATATCTTTTTATAATCCCTGACTTTCACTCTATGTGGTCTTTAGTAGTAAAGTAAGTCTTTTAGACACCATATGGTTTGGTCAGCTTTTTAGTGTTCAGCCTTTCTTTCAAGGTAGTCATTTCTAGGTAAGGGCTTGCTACTATCTTCTTGCAGTTTATTTTCTGATTGTTTTTGCAGTCTTTTGTTTCTTCCTTCTTTTGTAGTCTTTGAGGTTTCCTGGTTTTCCATTGTAATGTTTTGAATTTTTCTTTTTACGTTGTAACTATTGTAGCTTTTAAAGACTTTTCTTTAATGATTCCCACAAAAATTAGCATAATGTTTATAAACTTCCTTTATTTTTACTTCTGTGAAAAAGTTTCTACACACCCTCATTTTTAAAGAATACCTTTACCAAGAAAAGTTTTCTTCTTTGGTAGCACTTTTTTTTTATCTTGAATTTATCATTCCATTCTTGCCTTGGCTGCAGTGGATGCTACAGTCTTTCCTCAGATTTGAGAAATTTTCAGCAACTATTTTCCATGGTTTCCAGACTCTTTTATTTCTTCTTTAATTTGTATTATGCAAATATTAGCAGACTTGATGATATACTTTAATTTTCTTAGATTTTCACCCTTCTCATTCGTTTTTCTTTTTGCTCTTCTGAATAGATCTTGTAAAGTCTTAATTTTAAGCTCACTGACTCTTTTTTCTAGTTTATTATATTCTTTGTATGCAGGATTTCTCTTTTTTAGCTGTTTCTATTTTTGCCTTCTTATGCTGTTCCTGAGTTGTCTCCTAAATTTCAATTAATTTTTATCTATCTTTTGGAGCTTCTTCAATTTAATTTAAAGGATATTTATGAATTTTTGTAAGTTATTTCATAAACTTTCATATTCTCTGGCACATTGGGGCTTTATCATTTTTAATTCTTATTTTATTTTTGATGATATCATAATTGTCTGAATTTTCATAACTGTGTTTCTTCACATTGATGACTGCACATTTGAAGACAGCCACCTCTTCTGGAATTTTCAGGTGTTAGTGGTGATAAAACACTAACATTGGGTCTAATCTCAGATTATGGATAGGCCAGCATGAAGCCGGCCTGGAAAGTCTGGCCCTAGCTTCTCTAGCTTTTCCCTATGCTCTGAGGTTTGATTGCACGATGGGTGTTCTCCCGGTCTGATGAGACTGCTAGCTGCACAGCTGATCTGAGATCATCAGATCAGGTAGAGTTTCAGGTCGTCTTCTTTGGTTGGTGATATCATTGTTTAGATCTGTAATGTAAAGGATGCTGTGCTGATCTCTAAGGCTGCTTAGAGGTTATTGCCTGGTCACACAGGGTAGGCAAGGACAGAAATATTACTCCAGATGTGTGTGGTTTATACTTGCCCGCTGGCCCTACGGTGGGTTTAAGCAGAGTATCAAACGTGGATTAAATTGCTGCTCAGCAGCATAGGTTGTACAGAAGTAGACAGTTTTCCTATAGGCAGCTGATGATCTGTAGATACCTTCCAGCCTACGGAAGACTCAATGAAAATGCAAGGTCTGTGGTGGAAGCAAGCTAGGGACTTGAACTTTGCACACTGTGGTCCATGCCACTTGGAATACTACCTTTCCAGCTAGTCTCTTGGATATGAAGCCTCATCTGGCAGTAATGCAGAGCAATAATGAAGATCTGAATTGACTTCATTTTGAGCCCTATCCCCATTGTCAAACTATCCTCAAGTGACCCAACTTTGTCATGCTCCCAATGCCTCCTATGGAATGAGGCAGAGGTGAACTTCTTGCAAGAGGTTCCAGAGTGATGCAGAAGCAGAATATCTGATTACAGTTTATTGAGTCCACTGTTAAAGTTGTAGAGTTAGGAGAACCCCCTATGTATAGTTCTCTGCTGGCTTAAGTTGATATAGCAAGTGGGAACTGTTCCTCCTACATTTCAAACATAATGCTTCTCAGTTCTAGAGTCAGTGGCGATGTCTCAGCCTCACACTTGAATTCTAGTATAGTCATGAAGATTTCCAGCCTGCGGATAGTCATTTGTTGTATTTCTGCTGGTGTGGTAAGTGTACATGGAGAAATGCTATTCTGCTATCTTGCTGATGCCACTTTCCAGAGACTTTGGCATTCTTCTGTGCATTTGACTTTAGGATAATATTACCCTTGAAATTTTGGAATCCTGTCTAGTCCTGATACTATTGTCTATTAGTTCCGTATCATAAGTTCTTATTTTCTTCAAGGATTCATCTTCTATTGCAATTACGTCTCATAGTTTCCTATTACTGTATCCTTGTTCTGGTCTTGCTTTCAGTCTTTAAGTAGATTTTTAAAAATATTTACTTAAGTTCATGATTTAAATTTCCGCATTTATGGTGATTACTCACAAATCTCTAACTGCAAAATGGATGTCTTTTGAGGCTCAGCTTTACTTCTCTAGCTGCTGCGGGGCATCTCTATACAAATACCCACCAGGAGCTGCCTCACACTAAATTAATCTTCAGAGCAATTTTCCTCAGTCCTTACTCTTCTCACATCCTCTGACTCACTTCAAAACAGAAAACAAGTTCAAAATTAGAGCACTGAAAACTGAAAGTCAGGCCATGGATTCCACAGATAAGTTGTTTTCAAAGAGCAGTAATTTGCAAATTTTACGTTTTAGGACCCCTTTATACTCTAAAATAATTCTTCAGAACTCAGTGAACTTTTGATCATATGGGTTACATTATCTTATATTTACTATACATGGGATTTAAATTGAATTTTTTAAACACTTATTTTTAAATTAATTTAGAAATGATCCTACTAGATGTTAACACAGATAATTTTTTGAAGAAAAGTTCTGTTCCTTAAAACAAAAATGAAACAAAAAACAATATAGGAGTGTCATTGTATTGTGTATTTTTGTAAATATCATGATGTATGGTTTAATAAGAGTTGTAGTGTTACATCTTCTTTGGCATTCAGTTTGTTGTAATTTCATGTGGACTGTGGAAATGTCAACTCTATAATTTTTGAGGTGACTGAAAGTGGCAAGCAATATTTGAACATTAAAAAGAAATAGATTTGATTTCTGTTACCCACTGAAGTATGTGAGAAATCTCTAAGGTCACCAAGACGATCTGAGAAATCTTCAAATATCCTAGAATAGTCAATTCTTTCAAAGGTCCGTTGACTTCTTGCTCTTTGGTAATTATTAAAAACCACATTAGATAATTAATCACTTATTAATTAACTATATTTGTCCATATTCTCTTCATAGATAATGTAGAGATAATTTTCAAAGCATAAATTTGTGATTGAGACCATGAACTCCAGTATCAGAGGGCTTTCCCACCTTCTAGGGTATAGTAATGGGGAACATAACTTGATCTTTCTCGATCTCACTGAAAAGATGAGAGTAACAATAGTCTCTACCCTATACCATTGTTAAGATGATTAAATATACTGATGCTTTCAAAGCTCTTAAAAAGCAAAACTTAAGGACAGTATTCACCAAATAACCTAAGCAAAAAGTATTTTATAAAGTTTAAAAGTTAAAAATAGTAAGGTTTACAGAGGTATACCTATCTATATCTAATATATCTATATCTATATCTATATCTATATCTATATCTATATCTATATCATCTATATCTATATCATCTATATCTATATCTATCCATCTATCTATCTATCTGTCTATACAGAGACATAGGAACACTGACTACAGTGTTAAGATAGTCTGCAGATTTCTATAATGGTACCGTGATCTCATTCAAAGAAACTATAGAGTTGGAGAGGGCTCTACAATAATAATATTTAATGTATTGTTACAAGACACTTCTGTGTTTACATGGGTTAACATTTTCTTCGCCATATATTTGCAACTCAAAGTAATGAGAGATACTGCCTATATAAATGATTCTACAAGAATACTGCAGATTGCAAAGAAATTTGAGTAACAGATGATTGTGGTTTTCTGTCTCCCTTAAATTTCAATCAGACCTAAGTACCTCAAGTTCACAAACAGAAAATTATTTCCAAACAAATGGAACATTTAGATGTTTTGAGGACCTCATTTATTACTTCCATGAAGTTTATATATTGATATTATATGTAATATAATATTTAATTTGAGTAAATGATTATTTCTACTATTTTGAAAGCAGTTTCTTTTGAGTCTTGTCTGTATTTGAGATTTAGATCCAGCCTTATCTCTGTAGCTGCAATTGTGATTTTCCTCCCATTTGGATATTTACTCAACATAGATGGAGAAGCCGAGCATGTACTTCTTGCAGATTCTTTGCCCAATCCGTTGGACTCTACCCTTGTATTGGTGGTGCTGGTTTTACTCTGCTACCTTTTCTACTCATGTCCTGCTCAGAGATGTTCTTCCTATCTGAAGGGGCATATCTTTCTTGAATGTATGGCACTTTAGTTCAGTCAGTGCTATGATTTGACCTGTATGTATGGATGGCTCATTTGATCTTCAAAGAGTAGCCTTGTTTTTTCATGATTATAGTGTTTTGGATGGGACCTGAATATAGTGGGTAAATGTCTGCATTCTTACACTTTTCATGTACTCTAGAGTTATTCCCACTAGAATAAATATGAGCTGGACAATCCCATTTCACTCTGTAGGACTCATATAGAGTGTTGCACTTGTCCATTGATTTATCAGTGACTTTAAAGGAGTTTTCTGCTCTTCTGTGGCTTAGAATAATCTTCTATACAAGCTAAAATCTTAAAGATTGGATAAATGCTCTTACTATGATAATTCTATACAAATATAAATAATATTTTATTCATCATCTTTTATAGGCTAATAAATCCTCCAAGATACCATGACTCCTAAAACTGTTGAGACAGTTGCAGACCTGAGGAATTTGAATCCAAGTCTTGTTGTATGTGTTCTCAAAACTGAATAATTTTATTGAGCTATTGAACTATGGAAATTAATCTGTAAGTCTTAAGAGAAAACTACTTCCTTTCTTAAATATATCAGAATTTTTAGTGTAATATTCTGAAAATGAAGATAACTCAATATAGGTAAAGTCAGTTTCCTAAGTTGAGAAACTATATCACAAATTTATTAAAATGAAAATGAAATAAAATTAGTTTAACTTAGTTTATACAGAATTCTTAGTTGAGGAAGCATAAGCCAATATAGTAAATTTCTCAAGAAGCCTGGGGATTTCTTTTAATAAAAGTTATTAGATTATTTTGTTATTTTTATTGGTGTCTCTGACTTTTTGTAACACTTTATTAAACTGTAATTAAAGTAAAGTTATATTAGTGAAGAAATTAAAATAGAATAAATATAAATAAATAGGAACTTCTATAATGAATGTGAGAAAAATTCCTTATTAAATTGGTAGAAAATAAAGATTCTAAATATCATTGAATAAATACAGGTAGATCTCACTTTTATCATTATCTTAATCTAAAATATTAACCAACTTAAAATTCTAAACAGAAAACAATTTTCTTCAAGCTTTAGCATGAAATCCTTATTAGTTTACAAAGGCGTAAACAACAGAATACATGTTCAGAGAAAAGAGTCTTATGAAGTAAAATCCTTGAAGTCAGATTAATGAATGGATTAAAATAGATGCTATTGATCTTGCAGGGAAGCAATGTAGTTCAACTGACTCAATTGGGAATATTGATGTTTTAAATTATGTTCATCCCCTTGGAAATTCTAGTTTGGAAAGTCTGAGCACCTGGAAATATTTTAATTTTAAATATAACTCCAGAATATCGAGTCACTCAGTACATGGAAAAATCTTAATTCTTCTTATTTTTAAATTCCTTAATAGTATGTAACTCAATTTTATTTTCCTTGAACTATGCTCTCAGGATTGGTTTAATTTCTCTTTATTGTGTTTTATGAATTATATGAAAAGATGATTTTCATATTTGTTAATATTTTTGCCATGAATGCGTATTTCTCATGTGAAGTTAATTTTTTAAAAATATCAGAAATGTGGGCTGCTCAGATATCTAATAAAGAGTTAATATCCAAAGTACATAAGAAACCCCAACTACTCAATAATAAGAACATAAACAACCTGATTAAAAAATGGGTGAAGGACCTGACCAGATGTTTCTCAAGGAAATATACACGGATGGCTAGCAGGTCCATCAAAAAATGTTCAACACAATTAATCATTAGAAAAATGCAAACTAAAACCACAATGAAGTATTTCCTTATAACCTGTAGGGATGACTTTTACAAAAAGGACAAAATAATTCAATGTAGCATCACAAGTTGTACTTAGTTATTTTGTCTTTCTAATCTCTTTCCTTAAAGAATAATTCTTCAGTTTTTTCTCTTCTTTTCAGGATTTTTAACATCTTTTTAAAATTATAGCCTCGCTGTTTTGCTTTTTCTTCTTAAGTTGAGTTTAACTAATATTTTATCATAAAGCACAAATTATGTGTTTTGGGCTGAAATATTACAGAAAGAATTGTTCGTCCCCTCACACTTTTATCAAGAGGCACAAAATATCACTTGCTGATTGATGCTACAATTGGTGATTATAATTAAGGTGGTTTAGCCATCAGGTTTTCTATTGGAAAACTACTTATTTTCCCCTTTTTAATTATTAAAGATTTTTGTTTAGAAAGGTATTTTTAGACTGTGTACAAATCTCATTTCTCATCATAGTTTTACCCACTAATTTTACCATCCACTGATACTCTATGCGTGAATTACTACAGTGATACTGTCAAATAGCAATTTTTTGGTTTCATCATGTGTTTCATACTCTTGACCATCATCCTAGTGCAAAAAGGGGGCTTATTTATTGATTTATGACAATGTGGGCTCATACTTTAGTTACTCTCTCTTTGTAAAATACCCCTCCACAAGTTAAAGCAGGAAAGATCTCTTTTTACCTCACACTGTAGAGGTTTTGGTTCATAGCCATTAGGCTCCAAGGTAGGGTGGTGTGGCAGAGGGGCATGGCAAAGGAGGCTAGCTCATGCATGAAACTGGGAAGCAAAGAGGGTTCAAGGGATGAGGAAGGGTATGTACTTCTTTGGGCCACACCCACAGTGACCTGCCTCTTCCCATCAAGCTTCACCTCCCAACACTACCCCCATCTATACATCCATCGGTGGACTAAGCCAGTGATGTGTTTCACACACCCGTGTTCTAGTAACCCGAAAGACCCACCTATGAGTGCATGAGACTTTGGGAAACACCCATGAAAAAACATAACAACTGCCAAACGCATATTTCTCTCAAGCTCTTATGTTAGATGTGATTATAAAGTAAAATTTCAAGAGACTGAAAATAAGAAATATAAAATCAAACAAATGGATCCAGTTGCATAACCAATGTGACATAACCTCATGGATAGGTAGGATAGTGTTTTAAAATGAAGCAATGTGGACTACAAAATCCTAGTGTAATATTTTAAGATCAAAAAGAACATCCAAAATCATATCCTTTAGAATTTATATTGTTGATGATAGTATTGGTTGTTGTGATGGATAATGTGTGTATAACGTAGAATGAAAAACAAAAATAGTTTTTCCGATCTTTGTTCCCTAAAAAGTCAGGAAATAAGTTAGTATGATAACTATGTGCACCCTAAGGAAGAATTTTTAGTAGAAGAAATCAGAGGTGTTTGCACAATTAGTGACTCTAATTGTAGGGCATGAAAAGTCCACATGAACTTCAGAAAACTTGCCACATGAGAAGATTGGAATAACTACCATGGTCATGCCCAAAGCACATACAGATGTTAGGATAATGACTAGCAGAATACTGCAAAGTAGACAATGGAAATGCAGAGACGGAGAGTTGATCCAAAAGTATTGTACCCTCGAAGGATTGGGCGTCATAATATTTGCTCTAGAGATAAATAGAAACCTGAAGATTCTTCATGTTAACAAGTGGAATACTCCTGCAGTATATAACTCTGCGTGTTAATCAGAGTGAAATTTGAAAATGGTTCTAATGTATTTCACTAAAATGTATTAAATTATTTCTGAGTGAATTTATAAATGGAAACTTGATTAAGTGTTTTCCTATTACACTAAATTTTACAACTTACCATTTAAATCTGAGAGAATGGCACAAGGTAAAAAAAATCACATATTTTGGCAAGTATAAAATTTGGAAACCTCTTCCCTATTTCAAAATGATTAAGTAAAAATATCCACTACAACATAGCAGCTACATAGAAGCTACAACATAGCAGCTGATGGGAACTATCTTGGTTGCTTTTCTCTCATTGCTGGGACAAAATACCTGATGCCCAAAATGAAGGAAGGAAAGGTTTATTTAGTTCACTGTTTGTGGAGGTTTCAGTCCATAATCAGCTGGCTCCAAGGCAGGGTGGCATGGCTCTGGGGCAACACTTCAAGGCAGCAGCCAGAGCAAAAGGGGGGTATAGGCCTCTTTTCCTCCGTTATATTCTATGCAGGCCACTTCCTCCCCAGGGTGGGTGTAGCATGCACAAAATCTCAGTGCCCGCCTCTTGCACAAGTTGAAGATATTTATAAAGTAAGGATCCTGGCTCCCTGCTGAGACTCTCAGTTAAACTGCTAAACCTCTCAGTTTGACACAGTGAATCAACCATAACAAGAACATTTTCTAGAGAAAACAATGTAAGAGCATAACTGATAACAATTTACTGAAGGAGTTTAGAGAAAGTCAACATTATTGGTGTTAGAAAAAGCATGCATTTGACATTTGTGGTGTTGACATGTATTTATCTAAATTTAAATGAACTAAAATTAAGAAAAATTAAAAATTCACCTCCACCCATCACATTTCAAGAGTCCTATAGTGGCTAGTGATTACTGCATTAGACAGATTACAGTAGAATATTTCCATTGTTCTATGTATTTATTTTTATTTCTTGTTTTTTGAATTTGTCTTTTTGATACAAAAAAACTATGCAGATCAGGCTGGCCTTTAACTCACTTTGTACCTCAGGCTGGTTTTGAACTCACAGTGATGCTCCTGCCTCAGGCTCACTAGTGCTGGGATTACAGGTGTGAGCCACCACACCTGGCTTCCCAGCACTTTAGAGTTTTAATGGATGCTGCTGCTCTTCCCAAAAACTCAACCATTTGGAGATAAGCATTTACCTGGATAAAACACTTAAGTAAGTATTGTAAGAGAACCAGAGCAATTACATTATGAACGTAAGGATTGAGAGCAAAAGACATTTGAATTGGAACTGCAGAACGTGAAAACAATATGGCAGACATATTACAAATTTCTGCCTGGAAAGAGAAAAGAAGCATAAAGATAACATTTGTATGTGCCTCTGAGCATGTGTGTGTGTGTGTGTGTGTGTGTGTGTCCATGCACATAGATGCACAGATATAAAGAGATACACAGGAGTATAAAGAATTGAGAGACAAACTGAAACATTTCAGGTGTCCCTAAGAAAGGAAACTTAAAAATTGGAAAAGAAAGTACAGAACTGAGAAAAGAGATCAGGAGATTTTACCTCATTTAAGGTAAGGATAAAAACAAAAGAAATTACTATATGATATACCTGGCCAAATTCTGAATTAAAAGAACAATTTAAATTTCCCACACTATTGAAGGATAAAATCAGGTTACTAATATAATGTGGTAGGATACTTTTGATCCTTAGAATTCTTAGTGTTCTACTTCCTTCACTTTGAAAAATACATTGTTATAAGGTGTCACTGTACCCCTCACCACAGCGCACAAAGGCCTGGATGTTGCTTTTTCTGCCCTTTATGGATCTTAACATTTTATTTTTCTTCTTTCTTTTTCTCTTTTCTTCTGTTTCTTACTCTCTGTTTTCCACTCTTGCATTCTTTTCCCTCTCATTTTTTTTCATGAACATTAGCAAAATGCTTTGTTGTTTTCCCTGTCAAAATTATCAATGTAGTGTTCTTCATAAGATTATTCAAAGAAGTAATCTAGTTTTCTGGTTATATATGAGTCAAAGCTAGGCAATCAAGGATAAAAACATTATAGTAAGCACTGAGGCAATTAAAAATAACAATAAATTTTATTGGTATACAAGCAAAATTTTATGCATAGATTAAAGTTTGATGCGGCTGTCTTGATTGCACATAGTGTAATAGTGTTCAAAGTTACTTTCTAAACATATGGGAGGTTTGTATTCTCTACATCTCTAACCCTTGCAAGCATTCATGTTTATGGGTTTCTTTGGTACAACACATTGTAACTGAAAATGAATGTTGTTGTTCAATACGAACTTCAATATCTGCTGCAAAGTTTATTATATTGTTTCTGTCTGTAGTGGAGTTCATGCAGAAGGTGTACAAATAACAGTGCCAATATGACATGTAACATGAACCAAGCAATTTAAATTTTCTAGTAGCCACATTTAACAAAAGGAAGGCAGGTATATTGGCACAGTCCTATAATCAAACCACTTTGTGAGGTGCAGAGCAGTATCACCAATTCAAGCCCAATCTGGGAAATTAGTGACTGAAGGAGACCATGTCTAAAAAATAAAGTTTAGGGTTATTACTCAGAGGGTAGATTCTAGGTTCAATCCCCAATACCACGGAATGACAGAGACAGAGAAAGAGAGAGACAGAGACAGATGACATTTACTTTACTAATATGTCTCAAATATCACCTTAACATATGATGTATATATTAATCATTGAAGAAATAGTATGATATGGTTTTGGTGTTAAATAAATCATGGAAGTCTGGTATGAATTTTACATTAAGAGTACATCTCTAGTTGGCCACATTTCGAAAATTTTCAGGAACCCTAGCTTGTTCTTGTGGATAAACTATGGTCAACCTGCATTCTTAGTAATTATAGTGAGCAAAGATACTAATTAACCACTGTACATATGAAACACAGGTGAAAATAAACAGATTGGCTAAAGTCATGGATACTCAGTTGTTTTAACATGAATAATCACACCTACTCTAACTGATAAAACATGTTTGTAAGACACACTTAATTTATGTATTACTACAACTTTCAAATGTTCAGTAAGTGTCCATAAGCTGAAGAAAAAGTCCATGAAAGTTTTAAATACCAATCTTGTTTCTCCAGAGTATTATTGATTTCATAAATTAAGGGAATAAAAATAAAAATTATAATAAATAAAATGTTTTTTGTGTTCAAAATTTATTTCCTTAAACAAAATATTATTATATTATTATAGTTATTCCACTTCTGAAATGTTAACATACATGAAATGTATTATGAAGTTACATAAAATATATGGAATAAAAATACTTTCATCTTTTGTACATGATAATGAATAAAAAAATAAAATTCCTCTTTTACCCTCCAATTTGAAAAAAAAAGACTCCTTTAGCATTCTTGTTTGCAGTATGCACAAGTTTCATAACAGTAATTCACATGGCTAAACTAAGAATATTTTTATGACTGAATCATATCTAGCTATTGTTTCAGATTGTCTATTGTATAGTGAGATGATTATAAGTGTACCATTTATCTGGCTTACGTGAAACAGATAAGTTACTGGTAAATGTACATGCCACTAACTGTCAATGTGAATCAGTACAGTATATACTTATATTGATAACAATCAAGCATATTGTATATATATTGTAATTATATTTATATTTATATAAAATATGATTATATTTATATTTATATATTTATATTTATATAAAATATGATTATATTTATATTTATATTTATATATTTATATTTATATAAAAATATGATGTGTCAGAATAAAACTCAATATATTAAGGTAAAATGAAAGAGGAAATTACAACAAGAATTTGAAAAAATGTGGATATTAAACAAACATTTAACCAGTTGAATTAACCAAAATGTATGCCATACAGTCTGCACCTAACTAGGAAGAAAATTAGTTTCTAAGTTCCATAGTGATGAGATCAAAAGGAACAAAATCAGTAGCATATGTCCCAATATTCATAATATTAAGTTAATATTTAATATTAAAGCAAATCCTGCACAAGACTGAAAAATAGTTCTCTAAAGAATTCTTGTAGCAGTGGAGAATACTTTAAGTATAAACTTTAAAATAAATACCTTAGCAATTTTAAACATTTATTTCTTTTTATCATTATAACTCATAAAATATATAATTTAAGTAAAACTGTACAAAATTTTTGACATTAATGTAACAAAATACTAATAAAATTCATGTTCAATTTCAGTGGCTTTCTAATTTTCTAGTACTTAATTGTTAATTTTAGAATGACTGAACAGTACATTTCCCACACTGCAGCATCTCTCTAATAAATGAGGAACTGCGGTTCACTAAGGACAAATGTGCTTTGGATTCCCTCCAACGAATTTTGTTATATTTAATGTACCACAAGGAACTCACTATAACCCTGTGTCACCTGTATGAAGTCAGCCTAAGGCTACTTTATGAACCAGACTCTTTCTGGGCACAATTTCATACTTGTCTAGATGTTATAGATGTAAAATCAAGTTGTTAAACTGCAAGCACTTAATCAATACTTTATTGACTAACTGAATTGCTGATCGCTGTTCAATTCTTTTAGCTTTGCTTCTACCTCCTCTCTGTTCTTTTCTCCATGTCCTAGAATCTATCATTTTAAATTCCTCACTCATTGCTTTCTAGAGTTGTTCCTAAATCTGGGTTTGTCCTGATTTTCAAGCTCTATCTGCCAGGTGGTTTACTCTCTCATTCAATTTCCTCTAGATGTAAAACAGACAGGGTCTAATAGAAGGCCTTAATACATGGCATTAAAATTGTATTTATTTGGTAAAACAGTTGATATTTAGCCTTTCTCTGAAATGGTATAGTTATATTTGAAACAATACTTCATGAGAGAAAGCCCATTATGTGAAAGAGATTTTAAGGATAACCTGCATTTTGCTAGTGCAGTAGGACTAATCACTTAAGCAGAGAAAATAATAGAAATCTTACCACTTGCATGTCAGTGGATCTGAATATCACCTAAAACATTGTTCATGGAAAAGAATCTTGAGAACTGCTTTGTAATGAATTCCCAATGTTATTTTGGTTGTTAATTCACTCAGGTATTTGGGGGAACTGCAACTCAGAATGGGGATGCTTCTTTTATTGAGAAATTACTATGCAGTAGTTTTATTTTAAATGTTTTTTCTAAGAAGACATAGCTCAGTGCAGTGAACTTCTTTTGGGAATTATGACAGTTAAGCTGGATTTTCGGTTTGATTGGCTTGAGAACTGCCTAAGAGATTAGTAAAGAACAGCTGTGGGCAATCCCAGAAGGGTCATGGGAGCATGACTTTTAATAAGATGTCTAGCTAGATACTTCCCTTTTTTTTAGGCTCTGTTTGTCTGATCAGCTTCCATAAGTTCACCATAAGGTGAACTGCATCCTTCTATCAAGCTTTTCTGCCATAATGCTTCTGTTTTTGAGGATGCTGACAATGGGCCCAATCCTTAGAAACTGGGAACTAATAAACTTATGTTACATTAAGTTGTGAGTGTTTGTACCAGCAATGGGAAAACTAATACAAAAACTTGCATTAGACATTGGAGTCATTGATGTAACTATATCTGATCATGTGATTCAGAGGCCACATGAAGGAAGACTTAGAAATTTTTAGAAATGCAGGATAGAGAAGATTTAGAATGTTATAAACAGAGCATGGTAGGTGATTCTGCTTAGAATTTGGAAGTGAAGAGTTCTGATAGGAATGTGAACAGTAAAGGCCATGCATGCTCAGAAGGTTTTAGTTGGGATGGGGGATGGCATCGGGAACTGGATGAGAAACTGTGAGTGGTACGTTCTGGCACAGATTTGTTTACATTTTTCTCATGCCTTGAGACTTTAAAGGAAACTAAAATTAAGGGCCATGTACTAATTGATACAAGGAAAGAAATTTTAAGGCAGACAAATATATAGGCTGTGGTAAGAATATTCTTTGCTGTTTTTAGCCAGATGAGAATTAGGAACAAAAAGAGTATAAGAATATTTGAAAAATCTTAACTTCTGGCCCTAATAAAATGCACATAATGATGGGGCCAAAGGAAATATGATTGCAAAAAGATTTGAGCCAATTTAAGAAACCATGACGTTTCAACTGACACAAGAAGAAAGAAGCCTTGAAGGCACCTCGGGAATCAGTAACACCCCGTTCATCTTAGGTTCAAAGACAAAAAAATCTAAACCTTTCATGTGAAAAGTGGGCCCCCAAGCACTTTGCTTGAGAAGGGCCACCTAGTAAAGTGGAATCCTGGGATATGTTTCACAGTCCTCAGCATCCAAGGCAGACAGAGGACATTGCAGCCCTGGTCCAAGGGGAATCTGGCTACTGCTTCCAGTGACAAAAGCCTTGGCATTGTTTAAATGACGGTAGATTTATTGGAATGCCAGATGCAGGAGTAGTGATGTCAAGGAAACTTTCACCTAGATTTCAAAGAAATAACTAGAAGATGAGGCAGTGCGCTTTTGAAGTAGGTGTGTGAGGCAGTGGAACGAAGCCAAAAGGTGTAGTGGAGACCCTACGAAATCATAAAGACCACAAACACAGAATGTCTCCTGAGGAAAGCACCAGTGAGTGGAGCCAGCCCCAAAAGAAACCACACGATTTGCCACCAGTGAGGCCACAGGAGCCTGGCTCCCAAAGCCCTTTGCGACAAACATATTAAAGTTATAGGCTGGACACGAAACTATAGAAATTGAGTTTCTGTCTTACTTTGATTTTATTCTTTTCTATTGCCCTATTCCTCCCTTTTGACATAGGTATTTTTATCCTGCCACATTATTTCTGGAGATTGAGTAACTTGGTCTTTAAATTTTACAGAAGTTTAAAGCTAAGAGTTTGCCTTGAGCCCCAGAGGAGACTTTGCACTTGAATTTTTGAGAAATGCTATAACTATGAAGCGTTTAGAGAAAGGAATTACTGCATTTCCAAGTTTAAATAGGATAGTTGTAGCATGTCAGAGACAATCATGACCTCGTGTTTACTTGGAGATTGAACAGTTTAAGGAGATGTTTGGGTGTCAAGTTAAATGGGTGGAATGTGACAAGCAGTTTCTCAGCATGTTTAACCTGAGAGCTATCCAGGAGATTAGAAAGGCACAGCTTAGAGTTTTTAGAGGCATGACCTTACATCCTAGATCTGGTTCCTAGGCCCCTCCTCTCTGGTACTGTTCTGTGCTCTGCTTCCCAGCCACACGGCATGAAAAGCATTCCTTTGTCAAGACCTTCCACAGTGGAGCCAATCAGTCAGAGACTGAACCTTCTGAAACCATGAGCCAATTAAAGCATTCTTGCTTTCAGTTGTGAATTTTGGCAATTTACACCAGCAATGGGAAAGGTGACTAATGCAGAAGCATACTAAATCCACTATGGAATAAGTTTAGCATTCATTTAAACCACTTAAAAGGCAGCTTGTCTTCAGTAGGAGTGTGTTGGTACACACTCACAAAACTGACAAAAAATTTTCAATTTTTCCAAAATGAAACATTAAGATTCTTTATAACAATAACACAACTAGAGACATGAAAGCTGAAATGTTTCTTTTAGTCAATTAAGCTTGATGTTAAGTATATATTCAATTACAAGAAATGATATTTCATAAAAAGTTTAAAAATTTTCCATATCATCATTTAATTTGAAATTCATCTAAATTTGGAATTATGGAACTATAGTTTATCTGAATATGAAAAAATAGAAATTTGAATGGAAATTTTTAATGAGATAAAATAATACACTGTTACATAAAACATTTTAAGTACTAGTCTCAAGTTGCAAAAGAGTTCTTAAATATTCTTTGTTGAATTTCTAATGTATCACAATCTAATTAGTGGAGACAGAATTTCATACATGTCAAACAATACTGATAATAATGAATATACACATAAACCCTAAGCATAACAAGATGATGTGATTGATTTTTCCTAACTTTTGCTATGAATTTGTGTACATGTCTTATTGAACATGGCTGAATTGGGATTTTTCCCCCATGTGTTTTATCTTGGATTTTTATTGAATTGCCCATCTATCTCTGTTTTTTTCCATTATTACCAATGGCACTACCGACTCTTAGTTTGCAGGCCATTGTGGATATATACACTGATTTTCAAATGCATGGGAGACTGTTGTATGTCTTTTGCTAACTCTTTTTGTCCTTTTAGTACTCTGGTGTACTTCTTCATTCTCAGATGTCTCTCCAACTATAATCCAATAGGAAACAGAACTAGACATTGTTGACATGATGCTATAGGCTCTGCAAGATTTCTAGCAAATTTAATAAATTTGGAATTTTTAGTCTTGAGCCCAAACTATTTTAGAATTCATGTGAAGAAGCCAAGTTTTCCATACCTGAGAGCTGAATAACTTCTTTAATTAACAGGAATGATACCATCCCAGATTAAAAGGTATAGCATATTACCTTTTAATTTTTCTACCATGTAACTTTCGTTCTGCCTTGTGACTCCCTAGGAGAAAATGTCTTTCCTTGCCTTGTCCTAAAACACACCTAATACAATGTATTTTCTTATAAGTCAGAGCTAACTGCCTCCTAGAACTGAAAGAATGGAAACGTTCTTCAGAATTAACAAGTAATCTCTGAAGACTACTCAGTGCTTTACCTGGGCCCTAGGATGTGTATTCACATACAGTACATGTGTGCAAACACACATACCTATACATTGTGTGTATTCACATGTGCATGTACAGATAGATGGGTAGATATATACACTTACCCTCACATGTTTATTGATGTTTAAACTCAGTTTTGTCACTGTTTTACTGTTTGAGCTTGGAAAATATTGTTTAAACTCTATGCCTTCAACTATAAGACATATTTATAAGGTATAAAGAGTTTAACACTGTGTTCATATGAAGTTTTTCAATAAACAGTGATTACTGATGTTTTGTATTTTCTTATTTATACAACAATGTTAAGACTTATGAAGCTCATATGAGACAATATATGAAAGTATTATATGTATAACAAAGTGTCAAATGAAAGAAAACACTGTTATGAAAATAATGTGTTAGTATGATATTTACTGATGACTAAAGACTACAATGAAACAGACATAACATTTGTGGAATCAGAATTCCATCAGAATGAAAAAGTGACCAAAAAATCCACTTGATCATAACAGTTGATCATAAGCTCAATAAATAATGTGGTTTTAGTAATGTCCAAAGTAACAAACGGATTATTTCAAAGCATCACTAATCCATTGTAAAGATAGTGCATGTATGCTGTCAGTTGGTGACTTTTCTCTGCATTTTGTCTCTTTTCATTTTCCATAATTGATATTATATCTATCACAGTAAGAAAAGAAGCTCTGTGGCAAGACAATGTGAGATGATTCCATGGCAGTTGACCTGAGGCAAGCTCTTCTTGTGCTAAACTGAAATTATAAAACAGGCTTCAGACCTATCATTGAATGCCAGCTTTCTATTGAGAAATACGGTAAGAATTAATCAACTGAATCACATAATAAATTGAAGTCAATAACCCAGTAGGCTGAATCTTAATAAAAGTTGTTATCTGTTTATCAGTTATGAGGAAACATTTGGTTCATTCCAGAAGCAAGAGAACAGAATAAAATAAATATTATAGGATTCCTAATTTTATGTGTCAACTTGACTGACATAAAGAATGCTCAGAGAACTCATAAAACATTTTTTGGGGCATTTGAAGAGATTGACATTTAAATCAGCAACATGAAAAGAAAATGTACTCTCAACAGAGGAATGGGCATCCCTAAGGGTCCCAGAAGAACAAAATTGTTGAGGAAGGACAAATTCAATTTGGTACGTTCATTTTGTACTGTCTTTAGGCACTGAAGTTCTGACTCTTAGACTTTTGTCCTCAAGTTGAGAATTACACTATTATCTTTTCTGATTTGCATGCTTTAAAATAAACATGGGCTGAATTATGTTGTTGATTTTCCTTGCTCTACAACTTTCAAAACGTACATCCTGAGTCTTTTGAGTCAATTCTCATAGGAAAACTGTCTATCTTGCTGTCTGTCTGTCTGTCTGTCTGTCTGTCTGTCTCTGTCTCTCTCCTTAGTGTTTTTCTCCCACAGCGATCTTTGTCAAAAATAAAGATAAAAAGAATGGTACTTGTGTTTGTAGTATTTGTGGGAAACAATTTTCATAAAATTTTAATTGACCAGTGTGAAGCAGTTCAAAATTTTAACAGGCAAGTCAGTCTATACAGTAATGTTTCAATTTGTTTCACTTAGTAATAGTCTATTAAGTGTATATAGAATTTTGGTTTATTAAATGGTCATGAAATTTAGATGAGCTCAATGCATCTGCATTCAGTATTTTGTCAAGATAAAAAATAGGTTTGGTGAGTCCCTGAAACACTGACCCTTTTCTTCATCAGTTGTGCTTTTTAAAAAGAGCATGAGAAAAAGTGATTCAGACATTGAACTCTATTACCAACAAATAAAGTCACTTCTGAGAAAACAAATACAAAAATAGAAAATTAACACTTTTCCAAGAATGTTAGAAAAGAATGAAGCTAATACATATTGGGCATTTATCATGTGTTACATTCCAGATCTATCCTGATGGTTATCTGGCTAAGTAATTGGTACAGGACAGTTTGGGGTCATTTTTGCTGGAAACTGACCCTCACCAAGCCTGAAACTTTGATTCTGCCAACAATCTCATTCTGACATTCTGTTTCCTAGTCACTTTGAAATACTGAAAAGACATTAATTTGTGAGTAGAGCGTGGTCTATATAGTGTTAGAATTAGCAGTGATGATTATCAATAGACAAGGACAGACGATCTTTGCTCTGATGAGGTTTTTTTGTCTCAGCTCACATCATTCTAGTGCACTGCCTTATGCATTAGAGAGTGTTTAAACACTTAGGAAAATGTGATTGTTTCGAGTATGCTCAACATCGATTTTGTTGTTGTTTTTCCTGAAAGATTAGTATAAAGACCAAGAAAATGTTTTAGATATTCTTGAGAAAATGCTCGTCACTCCAAATGTGTTCAGAGTGATCCTAAAAGTTATTCTCATATGTGCACTCCATATAAAAATCTGTAATCTAGACAGTTGTGCTAACAGAGAAATGTAAAAAAAAACCTTGAGCCTTTGTTTTAATATTGTTCGTAGACTAATCCCACATAAAACAGTTTTAAAAACTAATGCAAATAATTTATATTTTTTTCATTGATGGAAATACACATCTCAAGAGTCTAGATGAACATTAATCATAAAAACAAAAATTAATATCATTGTAAAATATGGTACGTTTGCACTAAAAACTTAATTATGTAAAATTCTCTTTTTTAATGTTTTGTTTTTGTTTTTTGAGACAGGGCCTTGCTGTGTAGTTGAAGGTGATCTTGAACTCACAGTATAGCCTAGGGTTACCTCAAATTTGTGACAATCCTTTTGCCCCAGCCTCCCACATAATGTGATTACACGTGCATGGTACCACACCTAGTTTACCATTCTGAATTCCTAAGGAAATGTGTGTGAAGTCCCTAGAGAGTATTTGCTTTTATTTTTTGTAAACTTGTGTTTATACCGTATGGTGATTTTTCTGCTGTCTTCTTTCCTTTTTGTTGCAATGTGTGGTTAATGCTTAAATCCTATTCAACTTGGATTTGGGTTGAAACTACTCAGCACTGTTCCTGAAGAGTAAGAGTGAGTAATATAGTGCCAACAAGCTTCATTTGTCATTGCCCGCTGGTCTTTATTAGTTCTCTGGCTTACACTTCACGCCTCCACAGATAGGTAGGCTGTTTTGTTTGTTAGTTTGTTTATTCATTTTGAAAAGCATAAAAACAATCTTTAATAAAAACTGTGAAAATTCATCTTAGGGAACAATCATTCATATTTGGGTGAGAATAACAAGCCACATATTGAATGTTATTCAGGTTTGAAGAGTGGTTCAAGAGAAACAAATTTGTTCAAGAGCATCAGCAGAAACTCCAGGGAAATTGCTTACTGCTTCTGGCCTTACAAAGATTAAAGCCAATGATGCTTTGAGTTCAGAGACCATATCAACTAAGAGGCATTAAAATTCCAAGCAGTCAGCCCCGGACATGCTTGGAAGGACTTAGGACCTTTCCTCAACAGGATAATACGTGGATGGTGTAAATATTTTAAAAGAATCAATTTTGAGGACCCTGATTTCTATCTATATTAGCCAATGAATACTCTTATAAGTACATATTAAAATTTATATACTTTCTGTGTTCTTGTGCAGTTTAAATAGAATAAAATAATTGAAGAATCAATAAACAGGCCACAGCTCACCATTGTGGTGCATGGATATGATGTATTCGATACATTGTTCAATTTTCATTTTTTTCCTAACTGAGCTGTATATTTATAAAATTATAAAGATGTTATGCCCAATATTTCTGGAAGAATTTGAGCAATACTTTTTGTTACTACAGTGCTTAATCAGGGATGCAAAATCTTTTTTTCAAAGAAGAAATAGCATAAAATTTGAGAACAATATGCATTTAAGAAAATGAATTAATGTGCAGCTATATTTAGTTAATAATAAATTTAAATTTTCTTACTATTCTCAGCTTGAGTTTTATTAAATAAACTTGAAATCATATTTCCTTTATTTCTGAGAGGCTTGACTTTTTAAAAGTCAAATCTTTCAAAGTGTTATAATTTGTACTTTCTCCTTTCCCCTAAAGTTCATGTTTTTGGAGCTTGGTGGCCAGCGTGGTCGTGCCAAAAGATGCTGTGAATTTTCAAGAGGTAGGGCCAACTAGGAGCAAGCCTGTAGGTCATTGATGGTGAGTTCTTGGGAGGGATTAAGGTAGTTCCCATGGGCCATCTGAGTTAGTTCTTACGGGAGGGTTGGTAAGACAAAAAAAAAAAAAAAAAAAAAAACCCTCCATGATGTCTCAGTTTCTCTGCTTTCTGTCTTGTGAGGTTATCTCTCTCTTGTCTATGTCCCCCCGCCATGCTGTCATCTTCCACGAGGTAGCACAGTCAAGTTGGCCCTTACCAGAACCAATGTCATATTGTTTAGAATTTTAGCTTCTGATACAATGCATTCAAAAAAATTCCTTTCTTTACCACTTACCCAGATTCATGTGCTTGCTTACAGTAATAGAAGATGGACTGTTAATAAAAGTTATTTTTCTGATGTCATTTTCTATGATGCAAAAAAGATACTTACAAAAAGAGCATAAGTGACATTAATACACGAGGTTTCCTAGAACATGTTTTATATGGACATATATATTTCATATGACCCCAAATTATTTTGTAAAATAAATTCAAAGTCCTTAAGAAAAGATGCAATATTTTCAATTTGTGCATATAGACACTGCATTATACTTTCAGTTTTCTGAATTTAGATGTATATAAAATATTTTCTAATCTTTCCAACTAAAAATATTAGATCATACAAAATATCTTGTGTTGAAAGTGGCATTATATTTTTAGTTACTTCAATCTTTATTGCTTCATATTATATAGGATTTCTACATATTTCAAAAATATAAAACAGAAATTAAAGTAAGCAAAATCAGGGAAGTAAATATATCCAGGTCTTAGTGACCAAACTAAACAGCAAAACACTGTGCCATAGGACTCAGGAAATTTCCCTTTAGTGATTCCCATTCTCTTTGTACAATAAAATGGCACACAATGTTTCTAGACTCAAAATGTTTAGAAATGAAATGAAATGAAATGAAAAAGATAAGGCAGTTATCTTTCAGTTTGATCTTTTTTTTTTTTTTTACAAAATCTATCTTACTTTTAAGAAAGAATCATTATGAACAAAGAATCAGGCTGTTGTAGTCAAACTACTTATTAAATTGCACAATTGTATACACTAGTCATGCAATCATTTATTCATGTGTATACATATGTATTCAATCATCCATTAATTCAACATTAACTTGAATACCTTCTCCATGTTGACATGATATGAGGCATTGATTTGAAAACAAATTATGGTTATTGTTCATAAGAAACAAAAAGAGCAACAAGAAAGTAGTGTATTCAAGGAAATATTAAACTTTAAGCTTTAATAGGTACATGCATTTTCAAAGCCAATATAAACATATATAATTTAGGATTCTTCAAGCTGGGATGAAAACTCCCTATTCTATCTAATGCTATGTGAAATTGGACAATTCACTCTTTCTGAGCCCTCATTTTTTGTTAAGTAAGTGCACCTGTGCATTAATTGAGTCATTTTTGAAAATGAAATAAAAAAAGTTATGTCCATATGCTCCAATATTTCTCAAAAATACTAACTGTAAATGAAAAAATGATCTTGGCATTTGATCAAATTAAGCCTAGGTATAAGTCACAATGTAACTTAATTTAATACATAATTAATTATATAGCAAACAAAATGTTTTAACCTAATTTAATCAGAGTGTCCACAATTTATTTAATTTCTGATTGATAAAAATATTTTGGGTATTCTACTCTATGGGGTACAATTATTAAATTTAAAATACTTTGAAAGCATATAAATATTTAAATGTAATACAAATAAGAATGCTCTACATATTATATTTAGGTATATATTCCTTATTCCTTGTTATATATTACACTCTACATAATATGTAACAATTATTTCATTATACTTACTTCCATATATATTTATACTTCTCCTAAACTATAAACTTGTTTAGCTGGTATACTTTGTTATACTTACCTTTATATTTTCAAATTAGCCTTCAATTTTTAGTGAATAACTATATGTATAAAGCCATATAATGATATTTACATTTTACTTATTCAAACGATCTTGGTTAGGGTTAGAGTTAAAGCTTTTATTTATGGTTAATATTCACTTCATAAGTATTTATTAAGCATCTACTCTGTGCTAGTCACTATTCTGGTATCAGAGCTACATCATAAAATGATGTCAATGAAGTCAAAAATAACAATCCACGGGGAGTCTTCACTTTTAGAGGGAGACAATAAAAAACTAAATTAAATAGTATGTCAGGAAGCAATCTGTTATGGAGAAACTAAATAAGGAGTACCAAGAATGAGTGTTTGCAATTTCAAATAGGGAAGCCAGGAAAGGACCCACTGAGAAGGAAATACAGGAACACAAACTACAAGACAGTCTAAGAGTGAACTACAGCAATTATCTGGAAAAGAGTCTTCCAGGTGGAAGGAGTAAGAGTCTGCCTGAAGTTTTCCTAGAATGACAAAGAAACACTGGGACTACAGTGTGTCACCAAGGGTGAAAGTAGTAGAGACATTGTAAGAAATAATGCGATGCTGGATCTTACTAGGCTTTGTAGGATAGCACATGAGTTTTGACTTTTATGATAAAAGAGAAGAAACATAGCAGAGTCTTTAAACCAAAAAGTGATGTGATCTGACCTATGACTAAACAGAATCACTCTGCTGAAATGTGAAAATCAACTGTGGGGTGGGGCAGTGTGGAAGCATGCAGACCAGTTAATGACATGATGGTGATGAGGCTGATAGCAATGGTAGTGGTGAGAAGTAGCCAGTACCTGCCTATATTTTGAATTAAAAACAATTTCTGTTGCACTCCAGTATACTAAAGTTATTTTTGATCTGTAAATGTAAGAACTGAGTTAACACGGAGATGGAGAAGACTGGTGGTGTAGATTACAACTTCATTTTGGAAAGAATGTGAAACAACCTCTTAGATACCTAAGGGTAATCATGTAGGAATTGAGTTGATGAGTTACGTGTTTAACTGTAACTCTTGGCTTAGAGATATAAATATGGGAACCATAATAAGGGGTTGGTGTTTGTACTCCTTGGAGTAAAAGAGTTTACCCAAGAAATGAAAATAATTAGCAAAGATGACAGGTTCATGACAGTGGTTGAGAGATTGAAAAACTAAGAAGCCAGGAAAAAAACGGAAACTGAATGGCTGTGAGACAAAAGGAAAACTCAAGGTATGATGTCCTGGGAGTGAAGTCAGAGAAGCTAATTCATGACAAAGAGAATTGCATTAAATGTTGGTAGGTTATGTGGGTGACTTGACAATGACCTTTGGTTTCATCCTTGTAGAACGCAGTCATCAGCAACAAAGGGTTGAAAGACTGGCAGAGAAAGAATCTGACTACCAAGGATGCCATGTGAAACGGCTCAGCCTTGGAGCCGTTTTATTATCAAAAGAAGGAGAAAAATAAAGTGCTAGTTGAAGGGAACAGAATCAAGTGGTGTGTGTGTGTGTGTGTGTTTAAGAAGACAAAGAAGAAAGTTTTTGTATGGAATAAAATAGTAACAAATTATCATTGTCTGGGTAAGAGAAAGAAAAGCTCTTGTGGGAAACAAAATCTTTGAGAAGTAATCAGCGATAGGACCCAGTGTGCAGGTAAACACATCCACTTTGTTCTCTACTCCTCTGCAGTCCTGCCCAGAAACTTCAGCCCGTTGGTGTTTCAGTAGTTTTACAGAGGCAGAAACTATGACTCAGAGAAATTAGCAATTTGCACGTGTCATATAGCTAGTAAGGAGCAGAACTCAAATTCAAGTTGTATTGTATTTGTGCTCTTCCTCACAGCTGGAGAGCCATAGAAATAGCAGAAGCATGTTTACTTATTATTTGTTTGCTTGTTTATGTGTTTATTTATATTTTGAGACAGTTTTGTTATGTGGCTTTGAATGATCTCAAACTCTTGGGCTTAAGTGATCCTCTTGCCTCAGCCTCCCAAGTAGCTAGAACTAAAGGTGCTCACCACTGGGAACAGTTTAAGATAGCAGTTTTTGGTGTGTGGTTTAATGTTATATCCACTACTGAAGGAAAACATTTAAAGGAAATGTGCTAAGTCAGATAAAAGTGCTGTTTCCTAATTATCTGGACCCAGTTTGTGTGGCATACAAACACACCTTGTCTTGTTAAGCTCTCTATCTTTTGGTCTTCCAGATATATTTTCCCCTACATATATGGGAGAAGGAGATGATTGGACACAAGCATAGTATGAAATGTGACTCTAGAAAAAAGACTTACTGTATTAAGAAACACATATTTTTCTTTCCAAAATGACATTTTTATATGTTACTAATGGATCAATGTGCTGTTAATATAAATATATTTAAAATGGATCATATTATCACCTTCACAAGGCATACAGAATACAAGAATTATTTTTAAATATATTCTTAGAGATAAATTTTAATAAAAACAATGTGAAGTCTTTATTCCTTTTGTGGGTCACTGAAGGATTGCTCTGATTTCTCTTTACTGGCATACTCTTGTCCCATGCCAATCACATTTTCAGAGTTCGATCATTGGTCAGATGATCTTTAGATGAGAAAATAACAATGACTCAGCATAAATTCAGCTGTACAACCCACAACCGGGTCAAAGGGCAGGGACTATTTTTGAGTAACAGACCTTTCCATGTACAAAAGTAAGCATTACTTTTATCCTTCTAAAAATGCTTTCTAGAGCACTGGACAAAACCCAGCACTTTAGCAGCCTCATCTTTTAGAGATATATTGGAGCTAACAATGTTAGAGTATTACTTTATCGGTTAGTTTATTCAGTGACCAAATTTAATGAGCATTCTTATGTTCTAGTTAGTCCTTCTTCACTACATGCATCAAGCACTACTCCATCAAAAAGCTCTCTGCTTTTGTGGAACTTATATCCTACTGGTGCAGACAGACAATATGAGTTAAATGCAAGGGACAAATAAATGCTATTCACTTTGTAAAGAAGAAATTACATCTAGGTAAAGGGCTTAGACATAAGATTATACTTGTTATAACCCTTCTTTTTGAAGCTGGTGTTTCTAATAAGTACATAAATATTTGCAAAGCCTAGAATGATTTCCTAATTAAAAGAAGTGTCATATGTCATATGTTTTTAGGTGTCATATGTTTTTAAGTGTCATATGTGTAATATTGTGTTGCTTTTGTTCTGAAGACCATAGTACTGAATTTGATGCTACTATGGTTGTGTGGGAATTGGATGAACTTGACTAACACCCTTTGAAATGTCTGTTTCTGACAGGTCAAACATTTCAAAATCTCTTGTTAAAAACATTTTAAGCATGCTTCTTCTTGGAGACATTTTCATCTTTAATAATAACCAATTTATTGAAAGTAGGGCAGAACAACTAGGATAGTTTAAAAAGAGAGAGATGCTTCATTGATAATTGCTTGGCATTCCGTAAACTCGGAATACTTCATAATCATCTATTATATTTTTGAAATTTGAGTAAGATCATGGGTGAAAAATGCCATCCTGGACTTTAATAATAAAATCAATAAAATTAAAAGTAAATGTTGTTTTACAGACAAGTAATGGAAGAAAAGAAGTTGAGATAATTATTTTCCCCCAACAACTTGTGTTTATCAATGAGATATTCCAGGAATGCAACTAATCTCAGATTATCTCTGTATCTCCAAAACTGAGCACAGAAACTTACATAAATTCCATTTTTTATTAGATTTTGCAGTTTCTAAAAAATCACCTGGCACATTTTTAAAAATGTATTTTCCTTAGCTCCATTTTGTGGTACATATGCTAACCTATACTGACAAAATATTTATTACTCTTTGACATTACAATTTAAATCTGGCCACCCTAAACCAAGATGAAAATTAAGAGTGGATATCTCATACTAGTAAGGAAAGGTCTCATAACTTTAAGTATTTATGTAAGAAAACATTTTTATATGAACTCATTTTTATATTGTTGAAAACGTACTATCTTTTCTTCTTCACCATCATGTCAGTGTGTTTACTATTTTTTCTCTGAGGCTGGAAATTAGCCCCACTTTCTCACCTCAGTGATCACTGTGATTAGTTGTGGGAATAAGTAGGGAGTACAAAGAAACACAATCCATTACCATTAATAAAAATGCTTAAATCAGGTGTCCTGATGACACTTTTGAAGCTTCATTTTTCATGTATGAGAATTATGTCATATTAAAAGAAGGAACAATCTAGTTATTTAAACTTGGGTGAAATGTTGTGTTTTGGTGGAAAGTGGTATCTATTGATTTGGGTGGAGATCAATATTATAAGCACTCCAGTTTTTGAGATCTTTTATATTGAAATAATCACAAAATTTTCTCTATATTGGCTGACATTTCTCAGATGCAATCACATGGTTTCATTTTATACTCAATTAGATGGGTTTTCATTGATTCTGCCGCAGGATCAGGAATTCCAACCAACTAGTCTTAGAAATTTGTGATTATTATGTGATAAAGAAAAGAAAAACTTGATTTGCTTAAGGCCATTATTGAATGAAAAAAATTCATTTCTATCTTCTATTTCTGTTGCTGTGTAACACATCATCACAAACTTAGCATCTTAAAATAATATGCATTTATCATTTCATATTCTCTGTGGGTCGGCAGCTGGGAGTAGGTTGGCTGGGAATTGCCCTTGCTTGGCATTTCACAGACTATAGACAAAGGGTTAGCTGGGGTTTTGAGGCTTTTGCTTGGTATTTCAGAGGTAACAACCAAGGGGCAAACTGGGGCCAAACTCCCCTTTAAAGGATAAGAGTCTTTTTCAGAACTCATACGATTATTGGAAGTGTTCATTACAATAAAGGTGTAAAATTTGCTTTGGTTTTCTTTCCCATATTCAAGAGAAAGTTTTTGACTTCTAGACCTGCTACCAAATGGTGCACCTGCTTAAGTCAGGGCCAACCAGGATAACTTCCCTTTGGACTAGTTTAAAGTTCATTAACTAGAGATCTTAATTACATCTACAAAATCCTTTCGCCTTTGTCGTATAATGAATATTACCACAGAAGTGACGGCCTATCCCCTTGTCATGTTCTGTTGGTTAGAACTAAATTTTAATTGTCAACTGGACAAGAGGGAGGGTCACTGAGTGATATTTTAGAGATTTGCCTACATTTTGCTTTTAAAAAGTAACATTCAAAACTCAACCAAATTTTGAAATAAAGGAGATAAAAGGATAAACTTCCCTGCATGAGATATAGACACATATTTGGAGAGCTACAGAGCAGAGAGAAGAAACTATTAAAAGACACAGAGAAGGGAGGCCCAAGATCATGGTTTCAGAAAAATCCTGAAAATTCAGTCTTGAATTTTAAATACATTTTGTATTCCATGTCATGTAAAATTTGATATAAAATTAGTTGCTATAAGACCAGGCATGGCAGGACTTGCCTATAATGCCAGCATTCTGGAGACTGAAGCAGGGGGATCACTGTGAGCTCCTTTAGTCTGGGCGATGTAGTAAGTTCAAGGCCAACTTGAACTGTATAGTGAGACCTTGTCTCAAAAAGATCATTTGCTATATTGTTTTCATATATAAACCTCCACAGTGTTCAAGAATCTCAAAAATTTTGTTGTACACAGGTTTAAAAGAGTGAGTGAGAATCCAGTAGAAATGCAAAGTTGGAGCTAAGTGTAATTAAAACTCCTTGAAAATGTGTGTACTCTGGATTTTCAGACATGGAAGTGCTTATGATTGTAGTCCATTTTCTTAGAAAAGTAAAAGTCAATTTACAAATGAGTTCTATTTTGGAAAGATTGTTTTTAGGTCGCATTCATTCTTAAACCGACTGAATGAGTCTTACAAAGTACACCTGTGAAAGTTTGCAAATGAAATGTTCATAAGTCAGGAACTTACTGTATTGATCCTAGTAAGGTTGTCAAGAGCACATAAGAAGTTATTTTATGGATTAAATATATTCCTGTCATAGAGAAAAACAATAATTAGAATTTGCCTTAGGATATATAGGTAAATCCATGTGAAGACAGACCAGGAAAATTTAGAAAGAGATCAAATAAACTTCAAAGCCATAAAAGCAAGCAAATAAATAAATAGTTATTTAGGTCTTTAGAAAGAATAACTTAGAAATAATTTCATTTTCTTTCAGTTGCATGGGGTTGCTGTAACTTGACCTTCACAACGTAGTATCATAATTCTGGATATTATTTTTGTCAGCAAGATGTTGCCTTCAGAAAAGATTACAGTTGATTAGATTTTAAAATTTGCACTTTTCATAATGAAATCACCTCAAGACTCAAGGATAAAAAAAGTGACATGTGTACATACGAGTTTAACTAGAGATGAGACAATGTTAAATATTTTTATTTGCAACATTCAACACTCGCTGAAGATGACTTTATAGAGATTCAGCATAAGATTACTTCTCTGTATGAGAGGATATGAATCATAAAATGAATTTAATCTAGTATGATTAGGAATAATTTTGATATTTAATATGGTTTTCAGATTGATTGAATACCAGCAACAAGAAAATAAAGAAAAAACTGTGTGGGACACACACTGCATTTGTTATAGAAAGCTCTTCTTTAATATTTAGGTCTTTAGTTTTCTATGTAGTAAATTTTGGGCAGTCTCTGTCTTAGTTACTTTTCTCATCACTGAGACAAAATATCTGATGCCCAGTTAACGGAGGAAACATTTCTTTGGTTTACAGTTTGCAGAGGGATCAGTCCAGTCCATAGTTAACTTGCTCCAAGGCAGGGTGGCATGGCAGATAATCATTGCAAGGGGAAATAATTCATGACAGGCAAAAGGTATCAAAGCAAGGAAGGGACAATACAAGCCTCTTTCCATCCCTTATATTGTATGCAGTCTACTGGGATTAGGGCTGTACCGAACTGATCAGGGGACTGATTTAGTAATCACACACCCTTAATCCTAGCACCCTTAGTCCTATCATTGCATCATGAATCAATCACCCACTCTAGATTCAGCCATCTCTGAAAAAGGCCCACTTATGACTACATGAGGCATTTGGGGAGGACTTTTAGGCACAAGCTATAATTCCCTCCATATCAATAATAAACATTCGAAGGTTTTGCAAATTACAAATTACCATAGTAACCTGAATTATTTTCCAATGATTGCAAGGTAGCTACCATCCAAGTATTTATTTGTAGGGAAAAGGCAAGTTGAGATAGCTTTAAATATTCAAATCACAGCATGAGGTATACAATAGGTTTATAGCAGAAATAAAGAGTATAAATCTAGCAGCAATCTAGGATCTCTGAAGCTCCATGAGATTCTGCATTTCTAGTCAATCACACTTCAGCCAGACTCTTGAAGGCACAGGAGGCACCTGTCTGTGGGATATCATTTAATCAGTTTTAAATCTCTGTACTACATGAAAACGTACAAAATGACAAGAAGGCTGAAATCTGGACAAAGGAGGTGACCTCTCATTATTTTCATGTACTAATGGCTAACACTGAATAGCACTTTAAAGTTAGACAGATTGATGTTATCCCAATTATATGGCAGAAGAGCTATCTCACAGAGCTTTGCTGACAAGATATTTCTAGTGCATAAGATGACAGGCCAGGATAAGTGGGAGAGATAGTTACTAGAAATTAGGCTTCATGGCATTACATTACAAGCCTTTCATTTTGTTTCTTCCTTGCTCTCTGAATTTACATATCTGAAAGTTAAATGGAAGAGAATGTTGAAGTTAAATAAGATTAAACTAACATACATTGCATACAAAATAGAAAGAGGTCTAAAAGATAATTTTAATGACTTTCACATAAGCCAGAGATATACAATGAGAACAAACAATGCTTTTTGAAGGGAGACATAGTCACTTAGTGAATTAAGTGACTATTAATGAAAATTAAGTGAGATAAGCTGGATATTTGGGCCACCTGGCATCTCTATTACTAGCTTTTAGAAGGTAATTTTACTAGTCACTTGTCATACTTTCATTTTTCTTTATAGAAAAATTTATAATGGATCTACAAATGGCATTCAAAAAATTCTTTATTGGGTTTCCTGCAAGCATTCTTTCATCCCCTTAGATCTTTTACCTTTGATCCTGCTGTCTCCATTGCTGCCAGATTCTTTTTTAAATAACTTACCTCTGGTTATGTGATTTCTGTTTGTTTGAAGATCTCTGAGGTCCATATCAGCCTCAGGGAGAATATTAAAGCCTCTGATTCCACACTGTGTGCATCTTCATCTGGTCTAAATTTACCTCTTTGACCTTATTTGCACATGCACACTCTCACTCCACAGACCTTCTAGTGACTCTATTCTAGAATGTTCTGTTCTACTCTAATAAATGCGCCACACCCTTTCATGAAAAAAAGTCATTGTAAATGTTATCCTTTTGCTTACTGCATCATTCTTTTCTTTTATGCCTGGAAGATTCTGCCCAGGCTTTAGGATCCTATTTAACTTCTTATTTATATGTGAATTATATGTGTAAACCTCTATGGAGTCAGCCTTTGCTTTTCCTTGGTGCTGGGGCATGGTACTATTTCCAAACCACAACATGTGTTACAACACTGCAGTTTATCTCTCTCTATCTGAACTTCTATGGACTAAAGGTCATCTGTTACGAGGTCTGACTTATTGATTCTACTGTATGCTATAGTATGTGTGTCCTAGTAAATAATCAATTTATATTTTTCAAGTTAAATCAAGGCTTCAGATATTCTATTCATTACAGTGTGAAAACTACTTGGATTTAGTCTTTTTCAAAAGATCTGCATTTATTTTTGCAACTATTTTTAGATAGTCTTAGTTTCACTATCTATGTAGGGTATAGTAGATCACAACAATCTAGCAGTCCCAATGTGCCAACAACAACAAAAATAAAACTGAATAAATTACAAAGATTGTACTCGTCAAGTCTCAAAAATTTTATATTTTCAGTAAAGATTAAATGGAATAATATTATGTATAAGAGACAAAAATAAGGGAACCATACACTAGTAAGTCATGGATTAACTCATATCCTTTCATGCAGGCTAATTTTCAGTTCTGAATTTGAGCTGAGAGTCAGGCATGGCCCCACACCAGGCATCTAGAAGCACTCAGAGCATCAGGAAACCCTTTTACCCCTGTGAGTCTGAAACCGCAAATTGAAACCCTAAAGAACCACCAAGATATGTAATTAGCAAGAACAGAACTGAAATTCATATCCACCAAGATTTACCATGTCTTTGACTGTAAAGAATCTCCAGAAATTCTGGAACATTCAAATGTATGTTAGTCAGTTAGTTAGACAACATGCCTCCAGTGACCCCTTTATCCAACTAGGTCCCATCTACTAATAATGGCCATGAGCTATGAACTCATTGATGAGTTAATCTCTGACAAAGTTGAGCCCTCCTGACCCAAATGCTTCCCCAGATGTTCTACATACTGCTGCAGTAAGGACTGTCCCCAGCACACAAGGGGTGGGGAACATGTCATGTCAGACCATTATGAAGATGAATGTACACTAGGAACTCACTATTATATAGAATGAGTGTAATTTAATAATTCTGTGTTAAATATTTGAAATTTACTAACAATGTAAATCTTTAATGTATTAATAATTCTTTACAAAAAATAGTAACTAGGCGAGGTGACATATGTGGTAGTTAACTTGATTGTGGTAATAATTCCATAATATGTATATATATCAAATCATTACATTGTAGATTTCAAAAATATACAAGCTTTGTTAATTATACCTTAGCAAATGTAGAGAAAAAATAAACTAGATGGTACTAAATAGTGTGATACTGTCTCCATACTTAAAAGTATTTAAAAATTCTTGTACCTCAGAACACAATTTGTCATTGTGTAACATTGCTCTTTATATATCACATATTTTGAAGATTAAAACATTCACTTGTGTATATTTATCAATAGATATGAAATTTTGTTAAATGCTTGATGTTCAACTAATTAAATCCCATTACTTCTAATAAGAGTTTTCTCTTTCCTTTGGTAACACAATTCTGTAGCCCACACTAAATAAACTCTACTGTAATGGAAATTAATGTTAAGATTTAAAATACTCCCTCATCTAAAAAGTACACAGTATATATATTTATACAAGATAGATAACTATACTATTAATGTTAGTTAATCAAAAAGAATAGTTTGTGCTTTCATTGTTTTATTGTTTGATCATTTTATTCATGCCTAGATCTGGTAACCTAAACAACTACTTCTGAGATAATAAAATGCATTATATTAACTAATGTTAAGTTCCTATTATATTTATTTTTAAAAATTTGTATCATTTCCGTCCTTTTTTCTGTTTTGCTTTTTAAAATTAAAAATTAAAAAAATAAAAACTATGCAATAACAGAGACAAATAATGCACTCTCATAGAAGCAGAAGGGCAATTTTAAGACAGTGATGTAAAATTTGATGTCCTTCGGATGACATAGTTTTGTTTTTAATTAAGTACATATTTGAAAAACACTCTTTGTGAGGTATGTTTCATCTAATATGATATGTGTGTCATCTAGTGGAAATATGAAGAATATATTTAAAGACCTGTCTAATAATAATAATAATAATTATCATCATATATAGTGCCTGTACCCAAATTTTCTCATTATAGTATGTACAGCATAAGACGACACACAAAGTTGAAAAGGAGCTTGGAGAGCCCTAGTTTCTGACAGCTTTTGCATCTAATTACTAAGACATCAGCAGAAATAAGATTGTGGTGGGGGTGGGAGTGGTTGTAATGAGATGGCAGGGCCTAAAACAAAGGATAACATTGTCTCTTTGTATCTGGGTCACTGTTCTTTAGGTCATAAGGGAATCTGCTTTGCTTGTTAACCCTTTGCCAGGTGAGTGGTGCCAGCATAACAATGCTGCTCACTTAGACAACAGCAGTTGATGTGTGTTATGAATTTGGCAGATGGTATTTCATCATTTTGTAGATTAGTTTGGTCTGTTTCAGGTTTTAGCGTCAGATAAAATAGATATTAAATTTCAATTCATTTGATTCAATTTCATGAAATCTCTGTCTGCCCTTTGGGAATACAAATAGAAATGCTAGGACTCCTTGATGCTTCATAACCTTTCTTTTCAGTCCTGGCCAGTGCAATAAGAGAAGAAAGAAAGCCTCGGGATTTATGGAGAATGTAGCCAACTTCCCTGTCTTGCAGCGCATCAGGGTGGTTCTTCTGCACCCAGGGATTCTAAACAGGCTCTTGGACTCGTTCTTTGAAACTTTAAAGACTAGCTTTGAACCAGGAAAAATGACAATTAGTCTGAAAAATTAAAAGGACCCAGATGTACCAAAAATTTCTTCAGTAAACTTCTGTGAAGATAAAAAAATGAGAGTTTTGTGAATTATTTTCGTGTTACATCTGTACACTTTGAATTTCCTGCTGAACTAGCAGCAAAAACAGGGCTGAGTTCACTCTGTGCCACTGGCAAGCCTATGGATGTCTAAAGGTCAGAAGACAGATTAGTAAGATAGATGTAAGTAGAACCTCCACATTACCTCTTTACTGACATATCTTTGATGCATTATTTATCAGTTCTGCTGTATGCTCAAATCTAGGAAAGTGCTGAGGACACAAAGACACATATGACAAGAACTGTAATCTGATGAAGCACCTAGTATATGAGGATGACAGTCAAGAAAGGAAGGGTATTTTGGGAGTTCTGAGACAATCAGGGTTGTGTTGCTATCAGGAAAATGTAAATGAAAGCCACAATGAGACACCATCTCATCCCAGTTGAAACTAAAATGCAAAAAATAACAAATGCCAATGAAGATGTAAAAAACGTCTAATATTGCTGTTGGAAATGTAAATTAATACAACCATTATGAAAAATAATTATGAGTTTCCTGTGAAGATGGAAATACCATATGGCCCAGCAGTTCCACTCCAGGGTGTCTATCCAAAGGAAATAAAGTCATTATCTCTAAGAGACACCCATACTCTCATGCTCTTTGAAGCATCACTCATTGAAGTAAAGATACTGAATCAACTGAGGTGACCATCAATGGATGAATTGATAAAGAAAAATATATATGCATGCTGAAATAGTATTCATCCACGGAAAAGAATGAAATCCTGTCATTGTAGTAGTACAAATGTAATTGGGGCATTATGTCAAATGAAATAAGGTAAACATTCATGCCATGTTTTATACTAGTGTGTGGAAGCTAAATGAGTTGAAAAAGAAGGGTTGAATAGTGGGCACTGAAAGCCAAAAGGTAGGTGGGGAGTAAAATACAGGCATGTTGGATAATGAGTACCAAAAAATAGTTAGACTAGGGAAATCTAGTTCTATGTTCCACAGCCTAGTAGGGCAACTATAGTCTGTAACAATTTGTTATTTATTTCAAAATAACTAGCAGAGTCTAAGGATTGCCAAGACGTTTGGTGATAAATGTTTGAGGTGATGGAAATGCTAATTACACTGACCTGATCATTACAGATATAGACTTCATCAAAAGACTATACTTTTGCCATAAATATGCATGAACATAGAACATCAATTAAAACTTTTAAATATCAATATAAAAATAAAATGATACAGGATTGAGGAAAAGAGGGGACAATTATACCCACTTGTAGCATAGGTCTTTAATTTGTTAAAATTTTTATTAGTGCATGTTTGCAGTACATAGTGCTTGTATTCCTTGGCTGGAGTTGGTGCATGTACGTAACACATCTTCATTCCTTTTTTCATGCCCTTTCCCTCTCCTCCATCTCTTGATCCCCTTCCCATTTGAGAATGATTTCTCTCTCTACTTTCTGTTATCTATTTTTATTTTGTTATTTAGTTATAACTTGAGTTACCTCATATAAGAGAAACCAAGTGATATTTAAGCTTGGTGTCTGGTTTATTGCACTTGACAGTATGATCGCAAGGTGCATCCATTTTCCTACAAATGACTCAAGTTTGTCTTTCTTTGTGGCAGGGTGGTATTCCATTGTATGTAAATACCATATTTTCACAGACCCTCTGAAAATAAGTGAGATTTAATGACATACCACTTATTTTCAGAGGAGTTGCTATATCAATTTTATATTTATGTTTAATCAAAAATACTCACAAAATATGTAATTGAATGTGACAGTTTTTGTTAAATTATAGAGCCAAAATTATAGCCCTAACTCATGAATACAGTAGGTCTCTAACTTTCAACAGTTTAATTTGCAAGTTTTTGATTTTACAATGTTGTGAGAGTGCTAAGCGCTCAGTAGAGACTGTATCTGGAAGCTTGCATTTTAATCTTTTCCTGGTTGGTGATACAAAGCCCTGTACTCTTTCGTGGTTCTGGGCAGAGGCTCCAGCTGCTGCTCCTACTCAGTCTCATAACTATGAGGTAAGCAAGCGATCCTCTACAGTGTCTTTTGGACATTGTGGTGTGTATTCTTACACACCAATATGCCTAAAAAATACTCATCTGCACCTCTGTGTGTGTCAGATAGTCAATATTTTGTCATCCTGTCAGATGCTTTTGTCCCACGGTAATGCAGGTGTTCTGAGCCCATTTAAGATAGGTGAAGTTAAGCTTTTGTTTTGGTAGGTTAGGTGCATTAAAGTATGTTCAATTTAGAGTGCCTTATACTTACAATAGATTTACCAAGTTATGTCACAAGTGGAGGAGAATCTGTATATGCAAATGACATACATGTACATTTTTCTACATTATCCTACAAACATCAGCAGAGTGTGAAAAGAACCTACAACATTATTTCTGCCCTTAGCTTGAAGTAGCTCTGAAGTCTTTACCAAGTTATTTAGCTTCAGTTCCCCAGATGTAAAATGAGAAAATTCTAGATTGTAATGATTGCACAACGACTCAAGCAAAGCCTCAAAGTAGAAAAGATATCAAAAGTATAGATTCTTATTAACATTTGTCTCTGTGCAGACTTTAGAGATAGATGAATTTGGTTTGTTCCTCAAATTCAAACTGAATTAGAAGCCAGATGGTTGACATTCATAATTCCTTCATGAAATGACTCTCAGGAAGTTTCTGTGCTTGAATTCCCTAGTTTCCATGATATCTAGGTATTCATAATCTGGTGAGTCATGTCATTTTTTTTCACATAGCCCCAAATACAATTTCTCTTGAGGAATATGGAGAATCTTACTCTGACAGATATCTTCTGAACCTGTAATAAACCATCTTTATCATATCTGTGGAAAGCTCAGAATAGTACAAGGTGAAAATGCGCACTTAACAAACTCAATTGCATTTCTTACTACCTCTGTGCAGGACTCTAACCTTGACTTCCAAACAAGTTCCCCCTGCTAGGTTTCTCCCTGCCCAATCTCTTTATAGTGCACCATGATATTAATCTTCTGAATCTGCTACACTAAGACTTTTTGTGATGATAGACATATTTTGGATCTGTCCCACCCAATACAGGAGTTTCTGGTTACTGAGCATTTGAAATGGGACTAATTCAATCGAGAAGCTAAGATTTCTCATTTTGTTTAATTTTAGTTTGAATTGAAACCTAAGTAATACATGGTGGCTTCTGCTTTTACTATTGCAGACTATAAGCATGACCTCAACCCTACACAAAACTTTGCTGATCTTAGAATTTACCATTAATGTGTCTTGTTCTATATTTAAGAAGTTATATGAAGTGTTCTCAAAGTTTGTTTTCCACACAAATAGTATTCATCCAAACTGAACTATTTTTTATACTCAAATGTATCTCCTTATTTTTCTTACTGTGTTTTCTCCCACATTTTCTTATTGTGTTTTTCTCCCACATTTTCCTTATTGTGTTTTCTTAGGGTGTTTTTGTTGTTACTGTTTTTGTGGTGAGAAAACCATTTCATTCATCTTTCTAGTTATAGCTGATATTTAAATACTTCAGTTAAATATTGTGTTGGTAAAGTCTTGTATTATTCACATCAGTTAGTATCCCTCAAACTCATGAAATCCAATTACAACCTCCTGTACACATTACAGTATGTTTTAACTCTTTATACATTTCAATTAATGCCACTACTCAATTGTTATCTTCCTGGGATTGTTGCATGTCAAATTTAATTTTGTATTCTTCTTGTCTCCTTTCATATTAAAGGAATATAAATTAATCATACAGGAGAGCCAATTGCATTGGGTTTAAATTCCAGTCATTGATGGACTTCCTATGTGACTGATTAGTACAATGCCAGGCACAAAGCAGATGCTCAGTGAATGCCCGCTATTAAGCAAGCACTAAAAGTAGATGTGGTCAGGATTTCACAGTATGGCTGACAGAACCACCTTTGATGCACAAGGGTAAGGCCATACATATGTTTATTGAGGAACAAGATCAGCAAATATATTCTAAAGCTGAGTGTTACAGGTATAAGCCTCTTCTCTGTCATAGCAGGAGATCTTGATTAACATCCATCTCTCTCCATCACTGAAAAGTGGAGTTGTAGGAAGAATGTCAAGAAAGACTTGACACTCAGCCCCAGGGCAGGAGCATCAGGTCATCAGGAAGCTATGCCTTAGTGAAGGCAGCCCAAGTCAGGGAAAGCACGGGATTTCCTGCCTTCCTGCTCTCCACTGTGTTTCCTTGCCAAAACCCTCTGTGTGCAGGACCAGAGCTGAAAGTCATATTTGCTTTGGCCCTGAACTTGAAAGGAAGTGCAAAGACCCATAGGTTAAAAACAAAGCAGCCCAGATTTAGAGGAAAGTTGCCTTTCTGGGCATTTGAGAGAATTCTTTGTTTTCCATTCTTGGACAATAATCTTTGGTTTGATTATTTAGGCTGACTTTTTTCCAATGGCTGAAATCTAAAGTTTTTAAAACCATAGGGGATTTTAAATATTTTGCCTAAAGGTATAAAATTCTAATAAAATGTTGATAATATTTTAATTACCAAATTCTTGATAAAATGATATTTCTAAGAAAACTTCATTTGTCTACAAAAATCATTTGAAGTAACTCCTAACTTACTGTTAGCTACTGAATAGTAGCTGATCTATTTGAGTGATCAAATATATTACATATAGTCTTGAGTTTGTCTCTCAATTTCTATTTAATTACTGTGAAGATAATTTTCTTATCTGTTAGAGTCAGCAACTTCAAACTCTGACTTTGTGCAGGGCCACTTAAAAACTACATTTTCAACCAGTTACTAAAATTCTCTGAACCTGCATTCACTTATTTATGAACTAGGCTAAACAATAATAACAATCTTTACTACACAAGTTATGGGTAAATTTAAATTGAACAAGATATATTTAATAAAACCCCCTGCCTTGTATCTGGCAGGCAAAAATTTCCACTCAGTATATTGAAATATATACCTCATATAGTTAAGCTAAAATTAATACTGTGTAACATTTTAAAATAATTTCTTTGATTTCATTAAGAATTCTCCATGTTGGCTACGCTAATTTTAACACTGCAAATGATTTCAAGCTTATCAAAGAGTTACTATGGCAGTACAAAGAACTACCATGCAGATTATTAAGATTCACCATCAACTGCTAGCAGTTTGCTTTACCTCCTCAATCATTTGTGCTCTTCCTGTAATACACATTTACATGAATATGTGTACTGAGTTATTTGAAAGTCAGGCTTCTTTATCCCTACGTACTTCAGTGTATGTTTCTTAAGAACAAAACCATCAACATTCTCTCACATAACCACAGTAGTTCTGAACCTCTGAAATCGGACATTGATAAGATACATTTGCCTAATGCATAGTTCACACTCCAATTTTGTCAACTGATCCAATTTTTGTCCACTGATCCAATTTCAGATTGAAAAAACACTTTTTGAAAACAATTTAATATAAGACCTTCTGGGGCATGATGGTTCATGCCTGTGATCCCAGTATTTGGAAGGCCGAGAAAAGGATTGCTGAGAGTTCAAGGTCAGCCTTGGCTACCTAGAGTGTCTGAAGTCAATCTGAACTACACTGTGATTCCTTGTCTAAAAAAAAAAAAAGAAAGAAAGAAAGAAAGTACAAGATCTAATCCAATACAACATTCCTCATAAATTGTCCTGTCCCTCATTTGCTTTATGTGGGAATTGCTCTTGCCTTCTTTGTCTTTCATGACATCAATACAAAATTTATTGACAATTATCTGAGCCTAGATTTAAACTCTGTGGTGGACAGGTTCTAAAATGACTGGGAAAACCCCTACCTACTAATACATGTGTCCTATATAACCCTTTCTCCCTCAGTATGGATGGCCTTGGGGACTTGCTTCTGACAGATGAAATATGTGCAATGTTCCTTCCAAGATTAGGTTGCAAAAAGACAGTTATCTCTGCATCTCTGTCTATGTCTCTCTGTGTGTATTTCCTTCCTTCCTTCTTCCCCCATCTTTCCCTTGTTCCATTTGTCCAGCTAATCTTGTCATGTCATGAATATTTTCTTCTGAAAATTGTAGTAATTCTTACTAATGTTAATATAAGTTGGAAAAAGATGCCTCTGAATCATTTAAAATATTTTCTTGACCCAGAATAGTTTGTGGTTATATAATTAATTTTTTTCTACACACAATGTAATTTGTGAATCTGGCATTTGGATTGCATAAATCATTTTAGACAAAGTGTCCTTTCAGAGAAATTTACAATTTTTCAACTACTAATTACCAAATGCCAGAATTAATTTTTCTCAGATAATTATTCCTTTAGTATAGTTGACAATTTCAGGCATTTAACTCATTCATTAAAATGCAATAATGATTTCTCCAATGGTTTTTCATTATCATTAGTGACATATATTATTATGCATCACCAATTTCCATGAAGAACAATGAGATACTATTTTATTGGCACTTATATTTATAGGATTATATTTTGTTGCAAGCTTGTAAGAATTGTGTTGGTCATAAAAAGGCTCACATAAAATGAAAAATTTTCCCTTAAATATTAAATAACTTATCATATATTGTACTGTATAATGTTAGATTTGCTACTATCTTTAGCTTTGAGAAATTTCTATTATAGCTAGAACAAATATATGGTGAAGAAGAAGAATAGTTAAATCAATAAAGTAAGTATATAATTATGACTGAACTTGAAACTAAAGGAATTAAGTACTTTGAACTCCAATTCTAATGAAAATGTTTTAATTAAATGCTCTAATTTTTTTCTTTGCTGATTTGTATTTGCTACCATTATTATTTTTTCATAGCTGCTTATTAATTTAAACAGGCCAATTAACTTACTGAACTATCTACATTAAATAATTTTTTGTGTTTAATGTTTTCTGATATTCTTGTTTCAATGTTTGCATTATTGCTCATTAAAATATCATACACTTTTGAGAAAAATACATTTCTGGCTTACCTTTTTACTACGAAGACAAAAAAATTCAAGTCTTTCTCATTTTTGGCTAAAAAAATCACCTTTGGTTTTATAAAGTAACAACATAAAATTAATATAGTATTTCATAGTTTATATCTGAATGAAAGAAAATCTATCAGTACTTACATACATAAACTCACTGACTAAAACTGTTAAAAAATTGTTAGTTGACCTGAAAATATTTGATTTAATGAAGCTGGCTTTACTCAAAATCAATGATTCATCTTTAAGTTTACGGCTCATGCTACTGTACCTCTGCTGGTGTGAAATAACAGTGACAGGCAGACACTGATTAGTTCACATCACAGATGTTTTGGCCTAAGGGAAGTAGCCATAGCCTAGTTTTCCACGTAAATGTGATAGCAGAATTCAAATTATTTCCAATCCACGGCACAACTGTTGTGATTCTAGAAGTTCAATGATTAAATTGAACATAGCAAAGAGGAAATAAAGGTTGTGCTTATTACCATTTCACATCTACGTGGTTTTTCTAAGGCTGAAAATTTAATTCTGTGGTTTGCTAGAGACTGGTTCACACAAGGCCGATATCAGCAGGCAGCACATTTGTACAGCCCTGGAAGATTCATCTGCACTAGTCATCAGCACATGGATGCAGACGAGGGTGGGTATTTTTCAGGAGAGAACACACGTTTAATTTGACATTTTCTCGTTGAACTTGAGGCAGCCAGCTTTACTGGCTTTATTCCATCTTTCATCCCACCAAACTTTCCCTCCTACTCATCAAATAATCATGGCATTCTTCACCATAAAACACAAGCAGATGGGTGCTTGTGTCATTATTTGTAATCCGACTGAAAAGATCTGTTTTTGCTTCTCCTGGCCCTCATTCTGTAGTTCACTAAAATCAACATGCATTTCCTAAATTCACAAACTTCCTTAGAAAAGAAATAAAACTTAAACTAGTGTTATTTGCTTTGAAACTTTCTCATGCACATGTTACTCGTGAATTATTGAAAGGGAGTTCAAATCAAGTATTGAAATATTGAAATTATTTTTCTTCACTCAATAACAGGCGCACACTTTTAAAATGGAAGTAGCAAATAAGTGTTGAATAATAATGGTAGTTGTATTGGAGTCAAATCATTACTGTATTCTAGGAATGTGAATGCTGCATGATTTAAGTACACATTTATATTCTTTCTATGTATTCATTACCATTTACTCCGAATCTCTCATGGTTGGGATTATTTCTAATTTTGATTTACTAATTGTTTGAACCTTTAAAAGAGTGCTTAATGTTAAAAGATCAGTCCTTAAGAACAGTTTCTGGGATTTCTTAAAAATGATTGCCTCAGCACTCAGGTTGGATTTCTTCCCCTATGAGTACGTTATAAATTATTTGTAGATCAAGATAGGGAAATACACTATTATCTTTTCAAACTGCCCAATCAATACTGAAGTACCTATCTTCTGGAATTTTGTTAACCTATGAAAACTACATAATTCTGATGACTGAAAAATAATCAAGGAGCAGGCCTCCTTAATGTCATGTGGAATATAGAAAATATCACAAGAATAAAAAGCAATTTAATATTGAGTTCTGAAACAAAGTTTTACCAAAGTTTTATGTATTCATTAGAAACTTATACTGTGGAGAAAGAAAGCTATTTTGAATGATTATGACAATTGATTAGACAAGGCTATATCTTTGCATAGGTGTTAAGTTTTTAGCTTTCCTGTGATGAAATTTATATTTTACATTTGGCAGATATTTTGACATTACTTTATTGCAAATTACTGGAATATCTCTGCAGGGAAAGTGAAAAGAAAGTTGGGAATTTATAGAAGAAAACAAACTTTATCAGTTCATTCCCTTGTATTTGTCTTGCCCTTAGCCTACCAACTTTTTCTGTCTTTCCAACCAACCTGTAAAAATAATTTGAAAAAGAAGTTCCATAGGAAGTAAAAATCTTTCAAAAGGAAGGCAACTGAAATATTGAAATTTACTAGTCTGTGGTTCTCACCAGGTGGTACCCTTCAAGTTTCTTCTAGGGAGATAAATACAATGCGGATTGCTATATTTTTGGTTGCCTACTACATATTCCTTAATATTGGGAGAAATTAATTCTAGAAAGGCAAACAGAGCAAACAAAAATTCAACTTCAAGGAATATATACTCTAAAGTAATCTTGAAAGTTATTTTTGGTAGATTGGTAATAAAAATGAGATGCAAGCAGTATAAAGATTTGTACTTAGCCAATGGAGTTCTTTAAGTGAATTATTATCTAGTATTACATAAACAAAGATTCATCTCAAAAAGTTTAGAAAACTGACTTTTCTTTTTCAACTATGGCTTGATTGAGAGTGACCTTGGTTATGCTGCTGAATGTCTCTGGGTCTCAGATGTATTGTTTAAAGAAAACAAAATTAATTAAACAGTACCTAACACATCATCATTAATCTGTATTAGTCAGTATGAAGAAAAAAGTCCTTTGTAAGTACAGGTGTTTTAAGAATAAAATAGTGACTTCTTTTTTATCATCTTTAAATTTCTGTTTGGTGTTTCAGAACCTTGTGCAATATATATCACAAAAGAGACAATTACTGATTTTTTCCACATGATAAAGCACTTTCGAAGATATCTATTTTTCATAATACTCTCTGTGGTATTATAGTTATGTTCATCTTCCAGGTAAAGTCTTCGAGATGTCATTAACTTCCATGGCTAATTTAGGGTCACATAAGTTATAAGTAGGGAACTGAGATTCAAGCCTGACAGTTGATCACTTTCCTGGCCACTCTACTGCACTTTAAGGTTCCAGCACCTCTGATTTCATAGGACTCTCAATGTCTTTCTAAGTAATGTACTTCCTTTTCTAGGCAGACTGATTTCTTTCCTGTCCCTGGGACCTATGCAGTCATTCCTAGATGACAGCCTTTATAGTCTGTCAAAAGTGCAGAAGTTTTTCTCCTCTCTCTGCAATGGTACAGTGTCCACGCAGCCTCTGTATCCACTGAATGAAGCCAACCTCGGGGAAGGATTTTATGGTTCCCCACCAAATGTGTGGCAGTGGCTCCCACTAAATTCTAAAGCTCTGATGGTTCAGAGAGCACCTGTACTATGCCATGAATTTCTCAGCTAACATTATATTTTCCTGAGTTTTGCAGTATCTTCACATTCTTAGCAGTAAATGTCTCCAAATGGAAACTGTCCTGTTCCTTGTCTGTACCCATTCTTCTCCATCCTCAGTCACTGACTTAAGCCCTCATCATTTTTCACCTAGATATCACTGCAACGTTCTTCTATGTTCCATCATCCTCTTCAAGTCAGCCAGCATGAGTCTGACATAGTGATCTTCAAAAGGATTAATCTTTAGTTTTCCTCATCATTTTCAGCATAGAATCTCCAGTTTGGGTTTTAACTCCCAATGCCTTTCTGACTTCCTTCCTTTCCTCTTTTACCTGTTCTCTTCACACTCTGAACCCCAGGAAGGGCTTCAGTTCCTCTCTGTAAGATTCCAGACTCCTCTTCCACAGTGCTTCACAGGATTTACCAGCAGGGGCGTGTTCCCTCACTGCTTAAGGTCCAGCATCTCCACAGTTTTATGCAAGATTTAAAATCACAGACTATCATGTTAGGCAGACCTGGCTTAAATCACTGACTTGCCAATTATTAGTGTATTGGAGCAAAGAATATGACCTACTGGGGACTTTCTTGATCTGTAAGATGGGGATAATAAAGGGCTGTTATAGTTTGGATCTATAAAAGCCCCCCCACCTGTTGATGTGCTTTTAGGAAGTTTAGGAAGTGGACAATTTACAAGGGTACTAACCTCATCAATTGATTAATTCATACTGAACTCATAACCGAATGGGATATTAGGAGATAAGGTCTAGTGAAACCATTGGGTCTTTGGGAAAATGATTTGGGAGACTACATCTGGTCCCTGTTCTCTTCCTTCTCTCTCTCTCTCTCTCTCTCTCTCTCTCTGACTCTCCTTCCCCTTCCTGACCACTATGAAGTGAGCAGCTCTCCTCAGCCGTGATGTCTGTGCCTTCCCACACCCTCACAACAATAAAGCCAGCTGACGATGGACTGAAAGCCCTGAAATTGTGAGCCAAAAGGAACAATTTCTCTATTAAGTGGTTGTTTTTAAAGTATTTATTCACAGCAAGGAAAAGCTGACTAACACAATGCTTACCTCACAGAATGGTTAGGTGGATTAAAGCAGATGATTCACACAAAGCCTTTACTATGATTCCTAAAACACAGTAAGTACTTAGTAAACTTTAATACCATTGAGAATGCAAATGCAGCCCATCTAATGAGGGCAATGATATTTAAAACTGAAATTTAAAAAAACAGTGAACGAACAAATATGTATAAATGTATAGAAGAAGAAATAGATGCTTTGGGTCAGAGATGGATAGGTGTAGGAGGAAGTCAAGTAAGTACACAAAGCATTTCTGACTTGTCAATGTTATGCCTCAAAATTTGTTTCATGGTTGATATTATTTTAATAAAAAAGAAACAACCAAAAGCTTGTTTGGGGTCAGGCTTTCATTTCAGATTTCCACTGCTACTTGAAAGATACTTTATATTTCTTCCAAGACTGCAGCTTTGTTCATCTTTACTGAATTAGAATACACACAATACACTTTCTATTGATGGGATCCTCTGAGGTTCCTGGCCTGGAGGGGGCACGGATGAAGGAAAGCTGGTGTCAGCACATTTAGGGCACGTCAGAGAACAATGGAGCAGTGTGCAGAGTGTGTGCAATTATTTGCTCTCATTAGATACTTTTTAAATGTTTGCATGCCTGCCGGTAGCAAATGTGGTAAGGTTTAAGTGATTGATTGTGAACAACGTTTTTATTATTCCCATTGTTCTATAAAAACTGGGGTTTATTATGTTTTTTTTTTCTTTTCTTTTCTTTTTTTCCTGAGTGACTTTCCACTGAAACCCTCTGATCCAGAGTTCACGTCTGTCTATAGTTAGTATCTGGAGTTCTTAGTGGGTGGAGTGGCAGGGGCTATACAAAATTTCTCTGTGTGGTGGTCAATAAACAGCGAGGTAATAGTAGCAAGCATATTTTAGTTTTCGTAATTTACCCTGTGCATTTTCGTAGGTGGTCTCGTTTGAGGTATTTGTACATATATAATCTTACAAGGGGAGCATATATATTTATTAATTGTTTCACATTTGAGAAAATTTGAAAAGAAGGTACTATCAGCTAATTGCTCCAATTCACTTGTTAGGAAGTGACACTGTTAGAGTAATTTATATTGTGTTTCCCTTCCTTTCTTATTCACCTCCGAACCACGTAGAGGCTCATTTTATAACAGCTTATAAATTAAATAGAGGTGAATTATTTAATACAAATATTTTATAAGATTGAGAGGGCAGCAATGTGGTAGATATGCTTACCATTAGAAAATCTATGAAAATACATTTAGATAAGTGTATACTGTGGAAAGATGGGGAAGTTAGCAGTTGTCCCTTGAGGAAGGAGCAGACATGAAAATTAGGTGGAGAAAATGTAACTAATAAAACCTTTCTCTCTCTCTTACTTCAACCACTATTTTAACATAAACTTTCATGACCATGTGGCTAGTTAACAACTTAAAAATCTGTTTCCATTCCAGTGAGAAGAATCTTCCAAAACTAGTAACATTCACTTCAACAATTATATAACTGTCTTAATTACTAAAGCTTTTAAATTAGTGTTATTCTTGGTTTTGATCTATGGTTGCTGCAAGTGTTTTTATTAATTGACAGATAAAAATTTTATATACTTTGATACATGATAGGATGTTTGGACACATGTATACATTTTGGGATGGCTAAGTCATCTCATGTCCCTATTTTTTGGGGGAGGGTGAGAAATATTTAAAGTGATTTCTATTAGCAATTTTTAAGTATATATTATTAATTATAGTCCCATATTGCCCCAACTGGGTCAATAGATGTCCTGAATTAGTACCCCTATGCTTAACTCATTGTATCTTTTCACTAACATATTCTCTAACACCTATTCAGCCACCCGGCCTTTAGTAACCTCCATTTTACTCTGTTCTGTATGAGTTCAGCTTTTGCAGATCCACATCTAAGTGCGATAAAGTGATATTTTTTCTTCAGATGCAGGGTTATTTCACTTAACATAATATCTCTAGGTTGACCTATGTTGTTTTTAAGAGAAAATATTTCTTTTTGATGACAGAACCGTAGTAGTCCTATATTTATTTATTTTTTTCTTCATTCATCCTGTTGTCTAAATCTTAGTGTGAGTAATTGTGATTTCCAGAATTCTTCTTTCCTTTTCTTTTTTCTTTTCCGTAGGGGGGATTTGAACCCAGGACCTTGCACATGGTAGGCAAGCCTAACACCACTGAGCCACATTCCAGACCCCATGAATTCTTCTTTTCTTACTTGCCTTTTACTTTCACTAATATATTCAATGGCTATTGTTTTTAAACTCTTGGAAGGTGCTAGCCTTTCCAGTAGGGCCCAGAGTCCCAAAGACAAATCTGAAGAGTATTTTGACCTCACTGTTGGTTGAGAGATACATGTCTTGGTAGTTTCTGAAAAACAGAGATTGGTATATTAGTAGATGTATCATTTGAGACCATTGTGGATTTGTCACCAGGAAACTTGAAGCTCTCCATCTACCTAAAGGGATTTACTCTGGTGATCCAGATTGAAGCAGATGATGGAGAAACTTTGCTATTTCCATTGCCTGTGCTCCATCCACCAACAGACTATAGAGACTTGGAATCTTGAGATAAATTTAATCTATCATGCTTCCCGTTATTGTTATTATCAAATTATTGTTACTACCTAGTATATAAACTTAGCTCATCTTCCCTGCAGTTTTACCCTAAAAAGCACTTGTAGGCTTCCTACTCCTGATCTGCACCACCTCTTCAACGTTTGCTGGACCTGTTGCTTTCAGTCTATTTGAAACTCCCTTTTTGTGGTCAATAAACAAGAAACTATCTTATATGTTCTCCAGCTAGTGGTCCTAAATGAAACTGAGGCCTCGCTGTAACAATTCTTCTACCATCTAAGTGGCGAAATTAAACACCAGAAAGGAGGTAACCATAGCAATTTGTGTGAGTTTCTGGCTCTTCTAAGAGAATTCTCAAAAATGGTTTTTGTTTGTTTCTTCCTGGGAGAGCAAAGCCTTCCCAGGTGTCTGCCCATTAATCTTGAAGTATATGAAAAGTAGGCATCTGGCACTTCTCTGGTTGGAGCTTCAAGTATCAGATCAGAGTCCCTTTAAAAGCAGGAGCATAACAACAACAACAACAAAAACAAAAAAAAAAAAACCACTTTGCCAGGTCCAAGATATTCTAGACAGCAAGGTTTTCCTTCTGTAAGGGTGTGCCTACCCTGCTTTAAAATTATTCATTTAAAAAATGTATTTCAAATAGTCTTATCTTCCACAATAACATATTTTTTCTAAAATTTTTAAACTCATTTTTCATCTTATCTACTACCTCTAAATAAATAATTTGGTATTATTTTCTGGCTGTATAAAGACTAAGAAATTTTGTGTTATTTTACATAATTGAATCATGAGGCATTCTGTATACCAAAGAAGTAAGGTCAAGATCTACATATTTAAGAAATATGAGCATAATAGAGTATACCTAATAACCATCCTGTTCTGGCCTAATTTATAATGTCTTCTAATGACTCTGTAGAAAATACAATAATACACAGAAACCTTAGTGGCAGCATGGTTTAATATGGGAAATATGCAGAAATCCAAGTTAACAAAGATTTCTGATTGTCAGAGAAATATGCTTCACATTTAAATGTAAAAATATGTTAATGAAAACTGCTTCATAAATAGAATCTTATGTGCTGCTCCTGAGAAAACGAAAGACATATAAAAGTCTCAAGGTCTCCTTCTTGAACCCCAGAAACTTCTTGAACAGAATAAATTACTAAGCAATTTTTTAGATTTCATTATCTTCATTCAAAATTAAGATTCTTTTTTCACTTTTGCCAGTAATATATTCTCTGTTTCTATCTCCCGCATACCAGCAAGACACAAGGTTGAAGAAGAAAGAACACAGGCATAAAAAAAGGGGAATGAAATTAAATTTGTTTCTACCACTTACTAGCTTTGTGAACAAGAACAACATTTTCTGAAATTTCCCAGTTTTTTAAATCTGGAAAATGGAGACAATTTTTGGCACACTGATTCTTAGTAGCAATAAGTGGGGCAATTTAGGTAAAGCATTCCAAATAATTTCTGGCACCTTCTATGATCAGCGAATGCTTGCTGTTAGCACTTACCTTCACTTTTTACATTTAAATAGCGGTTCATGTATAAGTTCCTTTTCAGGGTGTGAATACCTTTTGTTAACTCATAGGGAACTGTATCATCTTCTAATGGTTGCTTATCCAGATGGAAGAGGCCTAATCTTTTTAATCTTTGCCATCCCTGATCTCATTGTGGCTGCAGCATCTGGCTAGGAGTGATGAAATATCGCGGAGGTGGAGTGAGGATTCAGTGCTGCCCTAGTTCGCCGGCCGGCGTGTTGTAGTGAAGTCACTACACTACTGTCTTTTTTTTATGTATTCCTGCTTTTGCTCGGTGGACTACGTAAAGTACGCAGCCAATTCAGGACATTGAACGAATCTTTCAACATTTGAAAATAGCAATTGTGTTGCACACACACACACACACACACACACACACACCGTTTCCATTTCAACACTCCAGCTCCTACAAGATTCCTTGGTAACTGTTTTCCGAACATTTGCCAACCTTGTCATTCTCTTTTGTGCATATTGTCCTAAAGTGTTCTTGGAGCAAAACATATATTCTAAGTATTTCAAAAGAACAATTTGTGCTTTATATTATTTGATCAGCTTGCATGCCTGTATCTTGTAACTTGAGCAACTGTTTTGAAGAAAATAATATGCAACATATTAACCATTGTTAATTTCCCATTGTCTTGATATGAAATTTATTTATTTATTTATTTATTTAGGTACTGGGAATCAAACTCAATGACCTTGTGCTTGCCAGTCAGGGTCTGTGCCACTGAGCTATATCCCCAGCCCTTGATATGAAATTCTATATTGTTGTTTTTATTGTTTTTATCCTTAAAATTAAAAAATGAAGAACAAAAAGTTTCTCTTGTTGTGTACAGAATTTCCACTAATATAGCTTAAAATTGTTTTTGTTTTTGGAAAGACTCTTGCTGTAATTGGGCTTGACCTCTGAAGCAATCAGCTTTTCTGCCGCTAGAATAAAATACCTGACACCTGCAGCTTAAAGGGGAAGAGGTTTAAGGTTTACAAAATTTCAGTCCATAGTTGGGGTAGAAATGATTGGTAGAGAAAACTGCTCAATTCATGGCATCTGAGAAGCAGAAAGCTGGGGAAAGGCCAGAAAGAAAGGGAACAGGAAACAGATATAGTTCCTAAAGTCACAACCATATGACTCACTTTCTCCAACTCGGTGTCACCTCCTAATAGTCCATCGAACTATGAACTCATCATCGAAGTTAGTGCGCTCAGAACCTGATCCTCTCCCTCAGGGTCTCTTAATCCTGTCAAGTTGACAATCGAGAGAAAGTGGTGTATATAGTCATTGATAGTTTTGTACTTGAGTTTTCATTAGAGCAGCTGGATGTCAAAACCAGTTTCTCCAAACAAATAATTAATAGTGATAGTAATTTAAACCTAATTCTTGAGTTTCACATTTCTGGCAAATTTTACAGTGTTGTATCATCTTATTACTCCAGTATATTGGAGTATATTGGAGTAACATATACTGAAGTATCATCTCAATATATTCCAGTATATTGAGAGTAAGTCAGTCTGTCATCCAATTCATTAGTTATTTTATCTTAGCACATAATGTCTGATAATTTTATAAGTATGCCTCAATGTACAATAGTGTAATAATAGGAACCTTAGTGAACACAATATACATTAAGCCAGGGCTTACTACACAGATGGTTCCATATACTGGGCAACTTTATTCTGGCTAGAATAATAACTACCATCCTTCAATCTTTAGTATTGTCTCTCTTTGGTTACAATGGTAATTTTACTTGGATGATTTATTGAATAAATCTGGTGAGTCTTTCATCATTCTGTGATGAAAATCTTCTAAGCCTAGATTGCTAGACTTATTTTAAAATATATATATTCTTTTATTATATCTCTTAAAATATATATTCTTTTCCTTTTTTGTTTATAGAATTTATAGAGTTTTCCAAGGTGATGAAATATTGCAGAAGCATATGGACTTTAATGGATGTATAGCATTCTGTAAAATAAACATGAAGTAATTTATGTAACAAATTCCTAAATGACATATGCATTCAAATTTTGACCATTATGAATAATCTCATATTAAAAATCAGTATAATCAAGTAATTCTCAGCACCTCTGGTAATTTATTCTAGATTAATGCTTAGAAAACATTAATTAAGCAGGCATAGCCTTATAGATGTATATATCTACACATATTTATAATTGATTTTACAAAGATATTTTAAGTAATATATATAGTATAATGAACAAATGTTTAAAAATTATTGCAACCAAGAGAAAACACTGCCATGACTTTTATGCATTTGCATACATTTACTGATTTGTAAATGGTTTTACTATTACAGTAAAGCCCTGGGTTGTGAATAACTTCTGCAACTGTTCCACAAGATGAGTAAAACTGTCTAATAAGTTTTAACCTGAAAAATGAGTGCTACATTGTATTATAAGTACTACATGGTAATGAATGTCACATGGTCACAACAGAGCCAATGGTGCCTCTGTTTCTCTCTCTCTCTCTCTCTCTCTCTCTCTCTCTGTGTGTGTGTGTGTGTGTGTGTGGATTGTGAGTGATTGTTTCCAAACAACAAAATATTATGGGGGAGACCTCATCTACAGAGGAGGACGAGAAAAAGGCAGAAGAATCCTCCACTTCACATGAGATTAGGCGGATGTGTAAAATGTGGGACACAGAAAAACACCATTCGAATAATGCAGTAGCAGTGTGAGTGATGAATCTGTTTAATGTAATGTCATATTTCTGTGACATCCTCAAAAGGAGGTGAAAAAAGATGTCATTGGATAGGTTTCTTGTTAAAGCTGCATGAAAAGAAAAAAATGTCACTGAGTCAACAGATAACAGTGATTCTGTGAATGATAGGTGATAGTCATCCTACACAGTAACCCTCTTGCCTCTTGTCTCCCTCACGCCAGTCATGAAGGTTTTCACAGGTAAGGGCAGGTTAATTTGCTTATCTTTCTTTATAGTTTGCCATTTTTTTACTCTGTATTACATTACAATATTGTAATCATTTTTATAGGAGTATTTTTGGGTGGTGGAATGAATCATCTGAGTTTGCACTATTTCTTATGGAGAAATTCACTGTGATATATATATATATATATATATATATATATATATATATATATATATATAGTTACTTTGTATTACATGCATGTTTCTGGAACAAATTAGTCTCACAAACCAAGGTTTTATATACATGATAAACAGATAATATACGTATACTATTTTTAAAGCTATTTTGATTAGCAATAGGTCATAATTATTACTATGAACCATTTATTAGTTTTCTTCAGCATAACTTCTGTATCTATCAAATATTCATTTATATGACTTTCTCCTCCAACTCCTGGGGATACAATTGACAGAAAAATGAATATATTATGGTATGCACTATGATAAAGATTTTTTCAATTATACCCTGTATATTTTGAACTGATTAGTACTATCAAGTTAATTAATTGGCATGTCTATCTAGTCATATAGTTCCCTTTTCTTCTTAATGTTGAGAAAATTTCTGATCTTCATTCATAAGAAAGTTTACGTTCACAATGCAATTGTACTCTAAATCTCTAGGATTCATTTATCCTATGCAACTAAAATATGTATGCTTTGGCCTACATGTTCTCACTCCTTCCACTTTTCTGTCCCTACTAACCACCTTGGTAGGGACAAATGAATTGAACTTTAGATTTCACATGCAACTAAGCTTGTGCAACATCTATCTTTCTGTGCTTGGCTTATTTCATTGAGTATGAGGTCTGTTAAATTGATCTACACAGACACAAGGTGCTGGATATCTTTCCTTTTAAGGTTGAATATTCCATTATTCACAAATATTGCTTCAATTTTTTAAAAGGTTCTTACTATAAGTAGTCATGATACTTCCATAGTCTTTATTATGATGTACACTGTGATGAAATAACTGTGCTAATAATTTTTTACAAAGATTCATAGTTTTTTAGGATAAAATTTAAAAGGTGAAATTGTTGGAAAAACAGTATACATAATTCTAAAGCTTTGTATGGTGAGGGTTCAGTTGTTCATTGGAAAATGTCTACAGATTTTCTTTCCCTGCAATACTCAATCACGTTTTCTCAAGTGTTTATCAACACAACTTATTTATTTCTGTGAACTTTTCTAGAGCAAAATTGTATTTTACAGATTATATTTGGTGTTGGCTTCATTGCCAGAGAAGTTCAGGTTTGGGGCTGGTTGAGGGGTGTGTGTGTGTGTGTGTGTGTGTGTGTGTGTGTGTTTGTGTGATCTATCTATCATATATCTATAGATAGATATATTTGTATGTATCTATAGATATATAGAGATATAGAGACAAACAGAGACAGAAACAGAGAGAAAGTTATGGAAACAGGGTTTGAGTATGTGTACATTTTCTTTTATGTTCTCCATTATTTTCTATATATTTGTGTGTTTTTTACTGTTTTAAAGAAAATTTATCATTGATATTAATGGATTTAACAATTTCTCTTATATTAGAATATTTTCCATTCATGAATATTTTACTATATTTATTATATTTCACTATAATATTGTCTTACTTTCATATCATTTCAATATTTTGTCCTGAAACTTATCTCTGTACAAGTTAAGTAAATTTTTTCTATTTTTCTTTCTGAAAATTTTTAATTTCACTATTTAAACAATGATTATTCACCTCCCTAATGATTTTTTAGTAATGAAATAAATGTTTTATTAGAATACTATGAATATCTGTTAGAGATGCTTCATTCCATTATCTACCAATTTTAATATTTTCAACTTCTAATTTTAAAATTAATATTGATATATAAATGTACATGACTTAAAATAAGCTTGAATAGGGTTTTAGTTTTTTGATATAGACTGAAGTTTTTCACATTTCATTTTAAGAACTGTTCTTGATTTTGCAATTTTTTAAATAATTTTTTATCTTATTCCAATACTAGATTCAAAGCTTACTGCACTTTTGATCCCTTCTCTCAGTTATCTGGGATATACTTTTATTTTTTTCAAAAGCAATATTTTAGGAAATACATTTTCTGAAATCTTCTAGGTTTGTGAATGGCCTTCTTTTTCATCCATAAACAAGAATTGTTTTACATTTCTTGAGAGTAAACTTCTATCTTTTATAAACTTGTAGGTTTTTGTTTATCTTCCCTGTTCAGCACAGCATTTTTTTTTTGCTAAATCTTTGTTATTTTACTCTATTTCAACACTACTTGAACTTTCCCAGTAGTCCCTTTGCTCTGTTGTTTATCTTTGTGTGCTCGATGCCCAAATCCCTTTTCTTGCCAGAGCCTGGATGAAATATATTCCAGTCCGTTTCCCATGTCTACTGATTTTATGCTCTCTACCCCAGGAGTTTGTTCTCTGATGCTCTTAATGATGAATTACAATAAAAATTGTAGGGTTTTAATTTTTTACATTTTAGAAGTTTTGTTTTGAAATATATATAAATTTACATGAAGTTTAAAGTCTTCCCCAATAGTATCATCTTATTAAATATAATTTCATGAACTATCAAATCAGGAAACTGCCACTGTGGCTGGCACCAGACAGGCTCAAGGTGTTCCCACAAACAGGAATTTGAGGTCCTCCATTCAGCCTGCATGTAGTTTCACTTTAAAATTTTTAAAAATTTGTGACAGGCTTTCTCTAAGTTGTTAGATTACCTGGGCTAGGCTCTAACCTCCCTGGGCCTTTCGAACCTGATATTTTGGGAACGATGCTTAACAGTGTCCATTGACATAAAATAAATCTGCCTCTGCATATTGTTATCTTCAGAGTAGTCACTCAGGGTACAAGATACAGGCATGAGGTATTGTCCAAACAATATTAGCTCAAACCTGTCTTTTCAGTGAACTAAGAGAAACTAGCCATATAACTATCCTAACTATCCTTTTCCTTTTCCCTTACCACAGTTTCTCTTTTCTTTTTGAAATTAAGTTAGAGATACGCAGAAAGGAAAATGTGTGTGTTTGTCCTGCCAAACAATTTCTTGCATGGTTCCTGAGTTATAATCAGTATCTATCTAAACAAGGCAGGTGCGGCTTTAGTTTCTGAAGATAAAAAAGTTCACTTCCATTTATTTTTCATTTAATTCAATTTACAAAGATTGGACTTGATTGGTGTTAGGCTACTGGAAATGCTATATCAAACTACTCTGAAATTAGTGGCTGCATAAAATAAGCATTTATTTGGTCACTAGTATGTGGGTGAGCTACAATCTTCTCTAGCTCTCTAAGCTAGGTTCTCCTTCATGTCTTGACTGGGCTAGGTTTGGGCTAATTTTGAATAAGATATCTCATCAGATGTCTTAGCTCTTTTTCAAGTGTCTCATCTTCAGCAAACCTGACTTTCATATGTCCTTCTCACTCATAATATTAAACAAGAGAGACTAAATTGAGCAAGTCATGGAACTGATTCCAGAGCCAGTGTGGGAAGAGATACATAGCGGAGTGTATAGGTGGAGGAAAAGGAAGAATTAGAGTCATTTTGTCATCTACTCTTGTGATTGTTCTACAATCCTGTTTACCACAGCAGAATATGCACATTATCTGCATGTTCTGCTGTTGAGACAGCAGAACTACTTCAAAACTGTGGGAATCTCATAGGGGACTTAGGGTTAAAACTGTGCTAGCTTGTGGTACCACATGCATAAGCATTGCATTCAACTAATCAAAGCTAATGCTCTTGACTTATAATAGGAAAAATACCATTTGGGAGCATTATTCTGATACTGAGGTCTACTAAAACTTTAACAACAGTGCAATTCAGATTTTCATACATTTATCTCTTAGGAGAAATAAAGAAGGCATGATTAAATGTTGAATTACTGCTCTCAAGCAACCCATTTGTGAAGGATAATAGTCTCACCTAGAAGATAAAAGTTTTCATGTGATGAGGTTCTTCAGCCCACGAAGCATTATCAAACACCTGAGAGTCATATGGAAAAGGCCTTCCTTTAGTTCCTTGAACTAATGAAGAGAAATAGCATCTCCGAGGAGTCTGCCTGCCCTGGTCTTTCACAAGTACCTATCTCTGCTATTCTCAGTTATAGGTCGTGACTCTTGGGTTTTGTTCAAGATCATCTGTTTTATGTTGAAGATGTGATATGAAATTTTGTGTTAAGCTCCTTTACCAGGAAACACAATCACTATCTGGCTTGTAAATTGTATAGCACAGTAAGTGATTACGAACATGTTTTACTTGCTCTATTTTGTTCTAATGGTTAAAAATTCCATTTCCATTTACTATAATTTGTAGTTACATGGACTTTGACAGGCCTCACCCAGGTTTATAGCTTCGTGATAAGTACTCTATTTTTCACGAATTTCTAAATGTTCTTCAAAGTAAATCTGAAAACTGCACTAAAAATGAAAACGTTTTGATATGTCTAATCAATAATAATGATTAAAATTTATTGGACAATTAATATGAGTGTTTAAACAGGGTATTATAATCAGAAATTTGAAGGGCAAATAGATTTCTAAGTAATCACTTGTAAGAGAAGGAAAATAAGTGATTGTACTCAGCTTGGAACCACTGTGTGCAGTACAGTCTAAAACTGGCTCCACGTAGACACTCAGAATGATTACGGCGCCCATTGCTTTGTTGTCCTTTTTATCACAGCCTGGTACAATCACTTGTCCAAAACCTAGTACTAAGTTTAGGAACACTTACTTGAACATTACAGTACCTGAATTTCCTGGATGACTGTTTCTACTGTCCAACTTTTCAAAGTAGGGAGAAGATGTCAAGGATTTCAAAAAATTCCATGTATGGTATCAACCATACCTTCCCACTTTGGATTTGTTCTATTTGAAAACTGCCTATTTGATCACCACAGTCATGTTGTACAGGCCCTGGGATAGTCTTATATCAATTTAGGCTTAGAGAGTCTAGATTTTACACATATGATGATTTGGGTGCAGTTAGAACCCTGTCATAGTACTGTAATTGAGCTTTATGTTCTTTTCACTCAGCTTTGAGTGTCTGTTCAGCAAACTATACACCGATCTTTAACATGATCCCAGTCTATCATTCCCTGAGATGCGCTGGTGTCCTTTAATCTGTCCACTTGATATTTCTTCATCTTGTCAAATTTGTTAATTTGTTCAACTCTCTTTTCTATTCACTTTCTCTTTGTGTTCATTGCAGTTATCTCAATTCATTCTTTTATGCCACTATCTCAATTTTAAAGGATAATTGTTATGTACTTTATTTCTATTTTTCAAACTTCTTTAATAGTATTAGTTGGGCCCTCCATTTATTTTCTTAGTTCTGCAATCTTTGATTGCTGTTTTATCACTTTATCTTTGAAATTATTTTATTTTAAAATAAAAAAACAAAAATGATGATACAGAATTTAAAAACAATAAGAGATTAAAAATGGTTAATATATTATGTATTGTTATCTTCAAAGTAGTTGCTCAGATTACAAGATATAGGTATGAAAAATAATCAAACAATGAAAGCACAAATTGTTCTTTTGATGAACTAACAGTGATTGGTACTATAATTATTTATCTTTTCTTTTTTTCTCCTTTCCCTCATCCCAGTTGTTCTTTGCTTTTGGAAAGTTTCTTCTCCTTTCATTTTTTTTTAAATCCTTTTTTTAAAAATTGTTTTTACTTATGCCACAAAACACTGCTGTTTATTTTTGGCTAACTTTTGTTGTTGTTTTTCAATTCACTCTGTTCACTCTATGCTACATTACATTTTGGAGAGGGTGTTTAGTAGTATTTTTGCACACCTGTGAAAGCATTCTATCACATCTTCCTAGTCCCAAAGACTCCATTTTTCCCAATATAGAGTAGATGACTATTCCCTGACTCCTCTCCACTGTAAGTCTGACATGTGTTCCCTATTAAGCAAATTACAGTTTCATGCTCAAATATTTTGCTTCTGTTGTTTGTTAACAGTGCAATACAAGGGGCTATTTTGAAGATTTTGTTATGTCTGTGCCTGTATCCTCTTAATTTACAGTGAACAGAAATCTTCATTCCATGAGGGTTTCCTTACTGTGGAAGGAAGTGAATATACACTCAGAAGAATTTAAAATCATTTCTTTGGTTCAAGAGGGTCCCTAGAGTCTGTGTTTTATTCAGTGAGAATCATCTTTACTTTCAGTCCACCCCATTTTACCATGCTGCTTCATTACAAATTTAAAAAATCAAATTGGTGGTATTAATGAGACGTTTTAGGATTTAATCAAGTCCCTAACAGCGCTTATATAAGGTTGGGTGTGGTGAAGAACCAGAGCATATTGTGCACTTTGTGCTATTTGATCTTGTGTTTATGTCCTTGTTCTACAAGGAGAGATAGCAAGAGAAGCAGATCTATCCGAATCACTTTGGGGGATACCATTGCCAAAGAATTACTTTTTATAAACCTGATTTGTCTTCATGAAAATCTAAGGGAGAAATTGTGTTCAAGTAACATTATCCAGAGTAACCAAATTTCTCCATGTGGATAACATTATTTCAACACTTTAGAGTTGGAGACTTGGGCAGTATATGGATCTTGAGTGTAATGTTCAGAAACTCCAAACAACAGCATGCCCCACTTTAGTTAACTGCATGGGATCACATGTGTATATTTCAGCTATCCATCTTTCTCTAACTCTTTCATTCTCAATTATGATTTTTCCTGTTCTAATTTACTTGCTTAAATTTTTCATTTAAAGTTTCTAAAACATAAAAAATTTTTGGAGTTAGAGCTAATGAATATATCAAATATTTAACCATCTCATGAGTAATTATAGGAGTAATAATACATATTTAAAGCTTAAATGTGTATATGTTCATCTCAGGTTCATTGACAATACCAAAAGTAAAATCTTAGCATACACCACCAAAAAATCAGTAAGCAAAGTTTTATTTATGTATATTACTTTGCCAAGTAATACCAAATGACAATTAAATGGTAAATTCTTGCATTAAAAAACTAATGGATGCAAAATACTTATTAGATAATCTTTTTTTAAGTTTTATTTTTTAAATTTTATTTAGATAATCTTAATTTAGTTGATCTAATATGAATAGAAGATGTCAAGTAAATACATCAAATGTTAAAGTCAGATGTTCCTTTTAGTTTTGTGAGCACGTATCATTTCTATCTTGTTATATGTCTATATTTTTCATATATTCTATGAATTTTTATTTCACATATTGCTATGGATTTCTGTTACCTTTATCAATAGAAACATACACTGCTTTAAGTTACTTCAAATTTTTAATTTACCATCACAATATTAAAATATATTTTATAGAGATTGATATTGATATTATTTTGTCCCCTAAAATAGCAACATAATTCTTTCTCTAAATTCCACACACAGACAATAATTAAACAAAATCAAACAAAAAGAACAAGAAACCATCCAGCTAAGCCTAGCAAGAACACTATAAAGCTTTAACTTCTGAAAAAATTGTCATTTTCTCCAAATTTATCCAGAGATGGTTTTCTTTTGCCACAATAATCAAGGGAGTTTTTTTTTTACATCAAAAAAGTGAAAAATCTAAAGTGTCAAAGTCATATATGTTTGGAGACTCAGAAAGATTACTTAGCCTCAGGAATTTTCTGTAACTTATGAAATAAGTTACAGATTTCATTGACATTGAATCTTTCTTTTGTAAATCAGACTGATTCACCAATGTGTCAACGCTAACTGAATTGAACATTTCCACACTATTTAAAGTTTTAACTTTCAGTGGTTTTTATAGTCTTCAAAATGTGTGGGAATCTAGTAGTGCAAGATATATCATGATTATAATGCTACCATTTCCCCCATCCATAACTGTGCTGAGTCCATTTTCATTTTATTCTCTACTATTAGCATTATGTCATTTACCACATGTTGCAAATATATAAAGTGTATTTTATCTCGAAAGAGATTAAAAACAAAAAGATAGACTGTAATTGCACATGTTGAATTACAAGTGACTTTTTCTCTTCAGCAAAACTGTTTGAGTAAAGTTTCTAATATATTGAATTCTTGACAATTTCTTTTTCTTGGTTTAATCTTTTCTTTGCAATAAACAATACTTTGTTTAATGTGGAGTGAATATGTCTACTCTATTTTCATAATTAAATGATTGCCTTTGAAGGACTCTGTTTACCTTTGTTGCAAGGGCAGTGCTAGGACAAAAAGCACTTAAATATTCCAAACAATTTCAGTTAAAATATTCCAAACAAAAAGTCAATTGTTGCACCTAATTATTTTAATATTTACAGTAGTATGGTGAATCAAGTATTTTAAATATTTTTTCATTAAACTGTAACATTAAGTTGTCTGTGTTCTCCTAATGGGATCAGTGTCTGTTTCCAGAAAGAATATGGTCAGAATTCTTGTTAACATTCTTTGTTGCTACGACCTAGTTACAACTCTAGATGGTATAGCTTTCTCTCCCTCACTTGTTATCAAAAGTATAATTTCTGTGACAATACTATAAGGCTGTTCAGGTATTTCCTCAAAGACAATTTTACTTCCCTAAAAAAGGCCAAAAATAAGTTATACTTCTAGATTTAATAAACTTCTGTAAAATAAAAACATTTGCTGAAATAATTTTGACTCTTTTTTTTTCTAAAATGAGCAAAACAAAACAAACAAAAAAGGAAGGAAATTTCATGTTGTGGAAGTTCTCTTCAGTTTAAAACACAACTTCCAGTCTTAACATTCCTGTCTCTTAAAAACTCAGTGGAGAATTTTGATTTTGCTTCCAAAATTTTGTAGACATAAAAAAGTTTAGTGTCTTTGAAAAGGTCATATTTTGTGTATGTGCTATCAAACCTATCATTACTCCAGATAGTAATGCTTCCCTTGACCTAAAGGCAGACTTTTACAGATTATGTTTGTCTTTGGAGCACACATTCTTAGGCAAATAAATTTCATTTTTTCATTAGCTTTCAAATGCTCATAAATTGAGAAAAATTCATTTTATTTTCACTTTCCTTACAAAAATTGAATCTTACTAATCCTCATTTCTCCTTTCCTCAACATTTCCCTCTAATTTTTTTTCCCACAACCTCAAATACCAAAATCTCAGGTCAAATTTGTAATTCTAAAACTTTAATTTTTTTCTCCTTTTATTCTCATTTCTTATTTCATAGCTTCTCATTTCTCCAACCCTGAAAAAATGAAGAGATCCCACTCAGCCTTTGTTGAAGAGATTAAATCTCTGTTTTGAAGAGATTAAAACCAAATGAGACAAAACAAAGTAGAGTCAATCAAAACAAAAGGATGAACGTATTACGTGAATTAAAAACAAAATACAAGGAGATCAATAATGGCTACCATAATGCCTCTTGTTATCTTCAAAAGATTGCCCATATCATCAGGCATAATAAAACTGAGCAAAGCAGTACAGAACAAAACCAATAAAAACAAAACAATGAAAACATTATAGGACTTCAAAAGAAGATAATAGTCCAACCACAATGGATATCACAGTTCATCTTACTGTCTTCAAAGTAGTTGCCTATACCATCAGGATTGATGCTATCAAACAAAACAGAATAGAATAAAATCAGTCAAAACAAAACAAAACAAAACAATACAGGGCTTCAAATCAAGCTACTAGGAAATTATGTTTGGAATAGCTATCAAATCTAATATAAGTAGACAAACTGAAACAGGATAAAACCAAACAAAACAATGAAAACAATATAGGTTTCAAATTATAATGATAGATTACCAATGGTCATTACCTTCTTTGTTTAGACAATTCCTCCCCTTTCACTTTCTCAAGATGTATTGTACATTTTGGATCCCACTTTTTATGCTAGGGAGGCAACCCCCTATTCACCTAAATAACTCTGAACCTTATGACCCCTGAGCATGATCTCAAGTTGTATCCATTTACCAACAAGAGCCTCAAGGTTTTCTTTCTTTATAGGTGAGTAGTTTTGCATTGTATAAAAGTGTCTTGGCTTTCTAACCAATCTGCAGCTAATGGGCAAGGTAGCCCCACTTTTTTCTGGTTCCCTGTCACATTGAGCATTGTTTTCTCATCCTTGACTTTCAGTCTATAAACCCCCTTCTGGGTTAAATGTATTTCTTATATAAAGCATCTTGATGGACCCTATCTCCTGATCCACTCTTCCTGTATTTCTTTTTGTTGGTGAATTGAGGCCATTTATATCAGTGACTATGGCCAATCTTCTCTGCCTCATCTCTGCCATGCTATTTTTCTGTCATTGGTTGTCTACTTTTTCCCTTCATTCCACTGTCTGCCCCATTCAGTGAGCCCGCTCTGCTGCTGTTCCTGAAATCATGGTCTTTTTTCTCTCTCTCTAGAATGTCCTTCAGTATTTTTTGTAGGATTGGTTTGATGGTCATGAATTCCTACAGTTGTTCTTTGTCAGGGAAGTATCTTGTTTCTCCATCAATTTTGAAAGATAAGTTTTTCAGGGTACATTAATCTGAGTTGGAGGTTATTTTCTTTTGGGACTTGGAATATTTCACTTCAAGCTCGTCTTGATTTGATGGTTTGTGTCAAAAAGTCTGTCATGATTCTGATGGGTTTTCCTTTATAGGTGATCTGTTTATTTTCTCTGACAGCTTTTAGTAAACTCTTCTTGATTTGAATTTCTGGAATCTTGATTATTATATGTCTGGGTATAGATCTATTTTGGTGGCTGGCTGGAATTCTGTATGCCTCACTTATCTGAATATCATTTCCTTTTCCTATGTTTGGGAAGTTTTCTTTAATTATTTCTGCAAATAGCCTTTGTATTTCATTTGTGTTTACTCCTGCTTCTTCACTCACATTTTTAACTCTTAAGTTATATTTCTTTTGTCATTTTGTAGCCTTTGTATTGTTACTTTCTGATTCCTTGTTATTTTTAAGAGATCTTTCATGATCACAAGCTGGAAATCTGTCTTCAAGTTTGATAGTCTATCTTTAGTTTCTTTCAATCAGTTTTACCAGCTTTCAATGTAGTTTTTAATTTCCTCATATTCTCATTGAATCTATTTCATACATTCTAAATTTTTTTTATATTCTTCATTGAAGGTTTCTCTCATCATTTCTCAGCCTTTTGGTTAAGATCAAGTGAAGATTTCCCTCACTTTTCTATGCTCTTCCATTCTTCCATCTGTGTCTTCTTTAGAGCTGCTTAGCAATTCTTTTATTATGTTTGTCATTTCTTCTTTTACCTGAGATGGTATTTCTGTTGTAAGTTCTTTTATAGCCTCTTGAAGTTGTTTCATTATTTCAGTTGCTATTGCTTCAGAAACTTCTCATGTGCAACTCCCAGTCTCTCCTGTTTACATCTCCTGGACCAATACTATTTGGGTTGGAGGTCAGAGATTGCCTTTTGCTTCTTCCTCTTGTCATGTTCCTGGTTTCTCCCATACAAGTGGGTAGTGGGGTCTTCAGTACTTCCTGTGTTGGCTACAATTTCTTTGAAGCAAGATGTTTGATTTTTCTATCCCATGCTGGCTAGGGATATCTGACGGTGACTATTGGGTGCACTGTAGGGCTGTTTGTTGCTTTTCCCAGCCTGCTGGTGGCCACTGGAATGCAAGCAGGTGTGGGGCAGGATGCCTCCTCTCTCCTAGGCTGGTTAACAACAGGGAGCCCTCACCATGTAAAGTATGTGCAAGGCAAGCAGAGCCAGTTGGGTATAGCTTTAGGGAAACCTGGGTAATGGATGTTGGATTGTGCACAGGGGCAGGACTCAGTCCAAGCAATTTCCACCAGTCTGCTCCAAGCTAGGAGTGACTGAATGAAGCCAGCTGCAATTCTGGCTCTGAGCTTATCATGCCCAACAGTAAAATGGTTCCCGGCCAATCGCCCACATCCATGGGAGGACTGAGTCCCCCACTCACCACCAACAGTGCAGTTCTCTGGTCTGCTGCTCCCTGTCTGCCACCAAGTGTCCCCACAGAGGACTTTGGGCTTGCCAGCCACCAGCTTCACTATGACCGTGCGTCCCCAGGTTCCAACAGCGCTTCTCACACCATGATTCTGGCTCCAGGTAAAAGCACCACCAACTACCACCTTCTTCTGTTTAAGTTTTTAATTTTTTTTATTCTCTCTGTGGGCCTCAATTCTCACTTTAGCTTCTTCTGGGTCAAGGGGACCCACCTCCTTCCTTCTTGTCTTCCTCACGATGCTGTATTCCAGCATCTGGACTATGTCTCTCAGAGAGACTGTTTACTCTGCTGCTTACTGTTCAGCCATCTTCCTGGATTCCCCCCCGCAACTCAGTCTTTGTGTCTCTTCTTCTCTTTCTCCACTTTATTTTATGACTTCATCTGGTTTTACTGATTTAAACCCTTTCTATATGCTAGTGATGCCAAAATATACATCACAGCTGAAAAATCTTCTGTAATTTCTAGATCTATATAATCAAATTGCCTTGTATAAATTTCCCTTGGACTTCTAGTTGACCACTCAAACTTAGTGCCTAACTAGACTATGCAAGAATTTTTTTTGGGTAAGTATAAAAATCATAGGAAACAAAAGCAAATAAAGCACAGGAAACAAAAACAGATAAGATTGCATCAAACTAAACAATTACTGTATAGTAACAAAAAGAACCAAGAGTGCAAAAAGCCACAAGATATGAGAAACTATTTGCAAACTATACATCTAGTAGGAGATAAATGTCATTATTATGCAGAAAATATGAAGAATTCAAACAACTCAGTATAAAATGTAAAATAATCTGATTTATTAAAGTGGTAATTAATATTTCTCAAAAGACATACAAGTGGCTAAGAGCTGTATGAAAACATGCTCAGCTTCACAAATCTCCAAGGAAAAGTGAACCAGTCACAATGAGATATACACACAATACATTATACCTTTGTTTCAGTAATAATGGCTATTTTAAAAAATACAAGCATGAGGAGGATGTAGAGCAAAGGGAACTCTTACACAATGCTGGTTAGGATGTAAAGTAATATAGCCATTAAGTGAAACAGAGGGAAGCACCTGAAAGATTAAAAATAAAACTGCAATATGATCCCACTACTAAGTGTGTCTCCAAAGGAAATGAAAACAGTGTATCAAAGGATATTTTATTTCCCTTTTCATTGCAACACTCTTCACAATAGCCAAGAAGTGGGAAAAAAACTCTAAGTGTCCATCATGTAATGAATAGATAAAGAAAAGAAAGATAATGAGTACTGCATGGAGTAGATAAAGAAAAGTACTGCATGAATAGATAAAGAATAGATAAAGATATATATATATATATATATATATATATATATAGATATAGATATAGATATAGATATAGATATATATATATATATAAACTTGTGACCACAAGGATAGAAATGGAGATCATTGTGTTAAGTGAAATTAGCTGGACAAAGAAGAGAGGTACCATATGATAAGTATATATGTATGATATGAAAAAGTTCATGTCATAGATGTTCTTAGTAGAATGATGGTTGAGATTCACAGAAGAGCATAGAAATGAAGGTAGCAGAAATGGAGGGTTAAGGAGATGTTGATCAATGAGTACTAACTTACAGTCAGATAAGAGAAATAAGTTCTGGTATGCCACTGTATATTAAGGTGACTATAGATAGTGATAATGTACTGGGCTTGTACATAAAATCTAGAAAAGGAGATATTGACTGTGCTTACCATAAAGAAATTACAAATGTTTGAGACAAAACAAGTGTGCTACATCTGCTTGGACTGTTACACAGTGCACACATCTATTACATCATCACATGGCGCCTCATAGACAGTGTAGTTTTATATGTAATATAAAAATTGGCACAAACAAAAGCACTCTCACTGTCTAACTTGGCCCTCCCATAGATGTCCCCATCTTTTAATGAGTACTGCATGGTTCAGTGTACAATACAAAATCTAGAAGTTAAACTATGCTTTCACATTTTACATTTGCTTCATTAGAAAACCCTGTTGAATTTTTCTTCTAAACACATCCACTGCTGTTGATAAAACCCTACCTGCCATGATCTTGATCACTGAATGATACAACCTTTGAAAAGCTCTTTCTACTGTGTCCGTGCCACTTGATTTTCCTCCATCCAGTCAATGATACTATTAAAATAAAGGGGAACTCACAACACTCATTCTCTCAGAACATTCTAATGTCACTCTCTCACAGATTAATGGAAATGTTCTTTTAATGATCCTAATGTGGTTTATCCTGACCTCCCTAATCTTAGTCTACATTTAATACCTATCACTCTTCTCTAGCCTCACTGACCTCCAGAACTTTTGTTGAACTCTCCACATGCATTCCTTTGTACTTGTTTTTCCCTTTGGAATAACCTCCTCTCATATTTCTGCCCAGTTCACTTTCTTAGCTCTTACAGGTGTGCACTTAGCTGTTACATTTTAGTTGTCATTTGTCCTGGAGACTGTTTAAAACCACCACTTATCCCCATCCCATTTCCTGAATTTAATTCTTCATTTAGCAATCATCACGCTTATCCATTTTTAATATAACTTGTTCATATCTGTCTCTTCCAAAATAAGAATGTAAGTTTGAGTTTTTTTCTCTTTTCTTCAGATCTGTATCAACAGAAACTAAAGCAGTGTCAGTAACATCCTGGGCACAAAATAAGTGCTTCAGAATGAAATCAGTGAATGGATACAAGATCGTGACTACTTTTAAACTTTGGAGTGAATTACACTATTTTGGATAGAGGACCTACCTTCTCAAATATTTTGCATGTGCCAATATAAAATTAAGGTTTTGCTACATTGTACTTCCATTTACATAAAATATACAAATAGACCCTCCACAAAGTCTACTGGGTTCATAAAAAAATTTGCATATATATCAATGAAAGCAAAAAAATGCTAGGATGTATGAACAATTATTAAATCGGAATAAAAAATCATGTCACATAAGTGATGCTAACACAATTAAGTTGAGTTAATAAGTAACACTGTGGATGTGTAATTGGCAGGACCTTAACCAGCATTAGGCAGTAGAATAGAGTTGTTGAAGATATTTGCTCAGCAACATCTTCAAAACTTCAAATAGAATCAAAGCTACTTACTAAGAATGATTTTCATTGCAATTTTGTCCCATCCTGATCGAGGTGATTTTCTAAGCAAATATCAGACTCATTTGCAAGTATAGATACCTATTTTAGGTCACATGTTTCTAAGAGAAAAATCATTCCTCCCTGCCACTTAAGGTTATGCCAATGCCAAGAATATGTCCCTTCTGTGTTCACTGAGCCAAGATTCTGCCTTCTGCTATGGATTGGATGGGATCACTCTGGATTCATTGTAAGCATCCCTGCAGTAGAGTGTGAAGTCATGAGATTTAACCTCAGTTCTGTAATTCTCTCACTACTTTCTGCCACTACCAAAATACAGTGTCTGACAGCCATAATAATTGGCTAATGACACCTATGAATGCTGTGGGGTTCATTATGTATATAAAAGGCCATTTTTTTTTATCATAGTAAGAAACTAATATGATTGTATGTAATAAGCACTGTTGAAAAAAATTCTTAAATTGTATGAGATACAATTGGACATACTTCCTCAAGTTTAATGATTAGTTTTTAAGTTTGATAATCTTTAAAAATTATCCATGTATACACTACATTTTACTACTTATGCAACAAAACGAAATTTCATTCTTAGCCAGTGTAGTGGATGAAAAACTGATGGTCACTCAAACACCAGCTGAACTGAATGAGCATGGGGCTGAGTGGAGACAGTCCACCTGAAAAGTTGTCAGCATAAAAAGGAGACCTGGAGAGGAACACCGGCATTGTAGGTTCTCCTAAGTACTGTTGTTTGGAGCTGTTGGTTCTTTTGTAGCTGTTGGTTCTTCTGGAAAGGTGTGTCATGCAAGCTTCCCTGATATGAACTTGGACGCTATCATCGGAGGAGCTTGGGACCTTGTCCCTGAGAATGGCTGAGGTTCACTTTGGGGGAGTTTTGTCCTTACTTTGTTCATTGCTTCCTGGCTCTGGACGGGAAAATGTGTTCTGTTCAGTCTCCAGGTGAAGTTTGTCACACTGGCTTCCTGATACGGACTCGGCTGTTCTCATCAGCAGAGGAGCTGAGGACCTCATTGTCGCTGAGGATGGCTGTGGTACTTTTCGGGGGCCTCTAGGCCTTATTTTGAGCATTGCTTCCTGGCTCCAGTGCGGAACCTCAGCCTGCTGGCAGAGATGCTTCACCCTGCTGGCACAGATTTTGTAGTTTCCACCACTGTCCTTTGGACCTTCCTAGCTCAGATCCATGAAACAGCCTTGCATGAGTCACTGTTGTGGGCTCTAGGCCTCCAGTTGGACTCTCAGGGGACACTGTCATCATGGGCTCTAGGGCTTCAGATGGACTCATGCAGGACATTTCTGTGGGATCCACTGCTTAGCTGGATTCTCTAGGTCTTTAATGTGTCGACAAATTTTCTGCACTTCCTTTGTATTTGACTCCTTGGTTGACTGTTATAAATAATACCGTAAATTATGTGTGCTGTATGTGATTGTTTTCCTTGAAATACCTGGCTGCAACAGTCATTTTTATAATGACTTTAGTAGAAATCTGTAGTTAAAAAAGAAAAAAATCACATCTTTGCTGTATGAATTTTGCATGAATAAATAATTGAGGATAGAAGTAGTTGGGAATTGGTTTTTATAAGAAAAGAACGGAAAACACTAGTATATTTTCAACCACAGAAGACACATTGTAGAAAACATATTTAAGACACAAACCTGACATTAGTTTCGAGTGTGAAAGAATATGAATTGTTCTCCAAAGACATAGATTAAAAACTAAATACATTCCTGTGCATATACATCAGGAAACATACTAATAAAGACAAGCAACTGGAAGTTGTGCTCTCAACAAGAAAAATTAACATATTATTCAGCCTTTTGTCAGAGTATGATAAATATAAAATGAAATTTCATATAGTTCAGCCAACAAACAATAACTTTGAATTAAAGTTATTGTTAAATTGCAGATATTCCAACATTAATAAAAAGCTTCAGCCATCAAGGGAAAACTAGATCAAATATCATAACTTTAAGTTTAAAATATATGTTGATGGAATGATTATGTCAAAATAATGTTGCAAATTTTTATCTTTCTAATTGCTTCATTCATATTTTTGTAAGTATAAGGAAAATTATCTTCCAAGTATGGAGATTATTTCCTGTTTTCTCATCTACATTTTTACTAAGAAATTGTTAGCTAGGCTGTAATAAAAATCAGCTTTTTAGTATATCAAGTAACTTATAGAAAGAAATAAATGACAAACTGTAAAATTAAGCCCAGTGAATTCTTTACAAAGGTCATTTTTAAGACATCTTCTTCTGTTTGATTGTTATATACTGGTTGTGAAATAAGTGGATAGAAAACACTTTGTACTAAATGAGAATGATGACAAGCATGATGAGGCAAAGAAACTTCATTATTTAATGTCTTAACAGTTGGAGGGTGATAAATTCCAATAGTGATTATTTAAACATTAGAGCTAAAACTGAACTCAGCCATTATCCAAGTAAATGATTTACGTGGCTGATGTTATCAATGAATTTAGTTAAATCAAGCTACTTACATTTGAGAATTTAAGCAAAAATGCACACATACAATCATTTGTATATATCCTTATTAGTATAAGGGAATTTTTTAAAGATATAATTTTAAAGTAAAGGCAAGACAATAATGTTGCAAATTTTTATCTTTCTAATTACTTCATTCATATTTTTGTAGGTATAAGGAACATTATAGCTGATCAAAAAGTAGATCAGCTCTAGAGGTCTTATCAAAAGAGGTATTTTTGAGTGACATCATAGAAGGAATACCAGAATTGAACTGAAACTTTGAAGTTATAGATTACATTGTCTAAAGATAGCACCTACATGTGGTCATTCCTGAATTATTTCCCCTGAGATTTTAAAGCTAAACTATTGCCTTTTTTGCCCAGATACTCACATAGGAAGGAGTCTGTGGGACCCTTTCTATGAATTAGAAAGAGAACGGGATTTCAAGTATGAAATGGATAGAAGCTCTAGCTGGACCAAAGACAAGTTCATGGTTACATGGGAAAGATTGAATGGTCTCTTAAAGTTGGCACTGTTTTTTGTAGATCAAAGATTCTGAAATAGTAGTCAAGAAACAGAAACTATAGTAAAAAGTATGGCTTTAACATACCATTTCATACTTACCAAAAAACTTAGTCCTCTGCTCTGTGCCACACAGAAAATGTATACGGCTTGCAGAGAGGCAAGGTATACTTTACAAGTAACAGCTCATCCATCTGTCCCTTCCAGGCCCGAATTGGAACCAACTTAGAAGGAAACCAACAACCTTCTTTTCTGATTTCTAAAGCAGTTTTGTGAAGAATTCTTCTCTACACATTTTCAGTGCCCACATGTGAGCCACTAACAAACTTTCTCTTGAAATGAATTTTGTGTTTTTCTCTTTCATGGTTTTTTTTGTTTGTTTGTTTTTAACCTTCCTCTATCTGTAGTTGTACCTGAATTCAGGAAATAGCAAGAAGAAGATTTAGACACTCAGTATTCCAGAACACTGAGTAATACAGAAGTGAAAAACTTTTCAGGCAATTTTTGAGTTTTTGTGCATCCTCTTCTTTCTGGTCTTCAAAATACATGATAGGAGAAAAGTTAGGAGCCCACTAAGAGGCCTGAGATGTATTAAGTAGACTTGGGCACGTTATGTGATTCTCATATATTTTCTTGACTTCCGTAAATTAATTAGGTAATATAAATTATTTTATTCGAAATTAACAATACTAACCAGATATCACTAATAGTATTAAAATATCAATTTATCAGGCTAGATAAAATTTATCAGGGTACATAAAGTGCAAAAATAAAATTTAATGTCTCTTGTAAGTTATGTATTTCTAGGAAAAAAAGGGAATTCACACAATTTACATAAAAAGTAGCAAGTAATATGTGTTTCAATGGGTTTTTTTATTTAAAAAACTAAAAGAAATAAGTCACCTAATTTTCATCCGTGGGTCACTTTTAAGAAATTGAAGGCTAGGTTACCATACTAGGTCTGATTTTCTCTTAGTTGCGAAGGCTGATTTTGGCACAGTGGACAAGGACTCAGAAGCAGGGATGTCTTCCTACTGAAAATGTCTACCCAGACTGAATTACAGACTATTACAAGATCTTCCTTAGAGGTGCGTGCAGAAATCCATGCAGTTCCTGAGTATGGTCAAATCAGAGAGCTCTTTCTGAACGAAGATAAAGGAGATGCTAGACTTAAAACAAGTACACTCTTCCCTGTGGAAGGTTGACTAGTGTACCAGCGCCTCCAGAACAAGGACGTAGGAGGGACACAGGATATCAGAGCAGCCTGAATGCGTCCTGAGCAGTAGATGGCATCTTCCTTTCATAATTTTGCCTACAAGAACCTTCCTAATACAGAGTCCCAGACCAGTGTCCATTCCTGCCCCCACAAGCCTGCCATATTTCACGTATTCCAATTGCCCATCCTTGGTACTAACCTCAGAGCACAAATACTCTGCTTTCTGCTACATCAAAAATATTCTCCAGTAGATGGCCAGTTCTATTTATCACATTTTTATACATGAATTCGATTGGCTTAGATGAAATAAAACATTTGTATGATATTTAAGTAGTAATTTTGCAAACCAGATATATTTTACTAGCTATAGTTTTCTTTAAAATAATAAAACTGGTGAGTTAATATTTTCATCTACCTTCACACCTCTACTTTCAAGGATAATTCTGCCTTTAAACTTTCTGTCTAACACTTCTGGTTTCTGGCAACACTGAACAGGAAAGGGTAATGTGTAAAACAGAAAACATTAAGAAGCTTCCAGAAGCTATTAGGAAGGTTAGATAGCTGATGAGCACAGAGATTATTTCTCTTTCAAATTGAAAGTGAAAAGTCATTGTATGATAATAATGATTGTAAGCCCACTGACTGACAAGTTTCAGTATTGAGGGTTCATTGTGTTATTTAATTCTGTAATAGCTTTAACACTTGGAAATTGTGTCCCCAATTTATAAATCAGAAGTTTTTGTTGACTTTTTAAAATGAATTTAACATAATTACACAGTCAAAATACATAGAGCTTAGAATTTGAACTATTGTGAGCTCATTCTTGAATATCAGGAGCAAAACACCACACTGTGCAATGTGCTTGTTGTATACGCCTTGCGCTGGTGGGAAGAATGGGAATTAGCAAAGGCCAGGGATCCACTAATGCACACCTGTCCTGCATTTGGGGCCCTGGGTCCAACAATGGAGAGAACTCAGAAACAGTGATTCATTAAAGGTGTGATTACTCTGCATCCTCTTCAGCCAGATTGTTTCACATAAATTCAGGCAAGCACAACAAGGAAGAAAATGTTTGTATAACTTACTCTGCAACAGGGAAATGCACAGGAAACATAAAGCACCTGATGTGACCTCTTGGGATGAGCAGGCTCACCCCCAGCTGATGAGGCACACGAAAAGATTGTGACCCCAAATTTGCTCTTTCTTTATAGAAGTTATTCACTTCCCACCCTTTGCCCCCATTAGTGTTTTTTTCTCTTTAGTTTCCTAAGGACCAGCCATTAGAAACTTCTCCATTGGAAACTACACAACTCTCTCCAACATTTTTGTCTGCCTTGTTCATTAAAGCTCTCTCCCATCACCCAGGCCTATTTTATTTCTTTGTGTCCTTTGGAACATTTAATTATCCCCACATCAGAGATCCCTTGAAAAGCAACAACAAAGACACACAGAGAAACTCAAGAAGTTGATTATTTTCATTTTGCTCCATTGCCTTTGGGTGAAACTGTCTCCACAACATTTTCATTGAGATCAGCACAATAGAGATTCACCGTGACCTAATATTATACCGATCTTGTATCTGGTTAGAATAGATGCTGCCCAAGACTCAAACTACTTCCTAACTGCTTCAGCTTTAAATATTTAAACGCATTTCACTGAGCTTCCCCTTCAACCTTTGGGAAAATTCATTTATATGTTTGTGATCTGTGCATAAATGACAAGTGTGTCTGATGGCAGAATGAAAAGATCACTGAGGGCAGGGATTTAAATCAGTGGTAGAAGCACCTGCCTTGCAGGTGTGCGATCCTGAGTTGGATCCCTGGTACCACAAAAACCAAAAACAAGAAAAAGCTCAATGAATAATGGACAATATAAAAATTCTTCTAATTTTCTTTGTTTTTGAAATTTTGTTTTAATTTGACTTAAGCCAGCAAATCTTATGCAATATGCGTATTTGTCAGTCTCATACAAAGTCTAAATCACTTGATAATAATAACAGACACCAACACCATGCACAACTCATCATATTTGAAAAAAATAGGCGAGATTTGAAGCGTTGTCAAGCATGCATAGCACATATTCTATTTGACATGATAAAAATGAATGGAAAAAAAGATTGAGGAAATGAAAAAAATGATTATTTTCAGGCTCATAAAAGGATTGTTAGAGAAGATATTATGGATGTCAAAATTAGCCCAGAAGCTGAAAAAAGCATAAAGTCTATGTTGTGGGCAGAATTATAGGGTGGTATTTAGTATCCTACTGTTGCTGCACATTCTACTCCTCTCCCCTTGGATGTGTACAAACCTATTAATACAATGGAGTGGTCTCCCTTCGATCAGCTCATGCCACATGATAACCGTTTTTAAAAAAAAAACTTTTGAGATATGATTAAAATGCCAAATTAGTTGACTTTGAGAAAAATTGTCATCCTTTGTGGGCCTGAAGTAAGCAAATGAACCTATGAGACTGATTATATCCTGAAGAAAGAAATTCAAGACATGAAATTAATTTAGCTGCTGTCTTTGGAAAAGTAAGAAAGCTGTAGAAGAGAAGACCACACAGCAGAAACTTGCCAGTGGCTTCCATAAACAGCCAACAAGAAAACAGCATACTCGTATCACTCAAAAGAATGGATTTTGCTATAACCATAGAGTTTAGAAGTGAATCATCCCATCATTGCATCTCAAATGAGGATGTACTCAGTAGACACATTGGTCTCAGCCTTGTAAGACACCAAGCAAAGAATGTGACAAAAATATGCTGCCTTTGGTGGAGGAAGAATTTTTCCTCCACTCAAGATCTCTTTGCTTAGCA
>PVJX010004162.1:0-99667 GCA_004027295.1 Dolichotis patagonum | reverse complement strand
CGGTACTCTGAGGTTCCTTCCATTTTCAAAAACAGCATGACATGCCCTTCCCACACACACCCTCCTGAAAAGCTTACTGTGCAGCCTTCAAAGAAGTGAACCAGAGTCTGTTTCCCATCTGAATTCTGTCAGTTTTTGGAAAAGTGCTGCTTTAGCACAACATATACATCAGCACACTCCCGACAGATGAGAACAGGCAGCAGAAGCATTTAGCTTTGTTGCTGTTTGGAAATAGATGGCTGAAGATAAACTGATATCTCAGGATTGTACCGTTTAGGAATCAAATCAATGCACAATCATTGTGGATTCACTGCCCCTCAGAATAAAAGGTTTTACTTTTGGCAAGAGAAAAATGTAACCTCCCCTTATGTTTACAAAAGTTAAGAGAGTCTCAGAATATAAACTTAAATATAGAACCCATAGACATAAATTATATTACATTAAGTTAAAATAAGTGAGAGGAACAGATTAAAGATCCTTTCCAGTTAAAACTTACTGAAGAAAAAATGTTATAAAACACATAGGTAAACAGAACAGAGTCACTATAATCGGCTTTAAAGAACAGATAAAAATATTCAACCAGAACATCAAATATTTTCATGTAAATATATGCATCTATATGCCCATAAATTTAATTCACTTATAGTGATCATATTAACATTAATTCCATTCATTTCTTTCTCACAGATAAGCATGAAATAATAATAAAATATAAACAGAGGATCACGTTATAAACCTGTTAATACAAAGAATAACAGACCACTATAATGAGTTTAGAGGGACACAAATATTTTTCAAATGAAAAAATTATGGTTTTTAAATCACAACTGATTGAGTTAACATCCTAACTCCTCAGTAGTGACATGAGTAGAAATAAGTCTCATCGAGGTTCTCTCCAATATCGACAATGTTCTAGAAAATTTTGACAAGCAGTGTCACGTCAGACAAAGAACATTCAGTGGCTGATGAAACTGCTCAAATCCCAAATGGTAGTTCTTTGCCAGATCGGATTTTTAACACGACATCATTTTCACCTCTAGAAAAGCAGGTGCCAGTCTTTGCTCCACAGTCACACCAGTGCCCCTCCACTCACCTATTTAAATACTGCCATTTAAATTTACACCAAGCAGTGTAACATGACCCAATAGAGAACAGCACAAAACATTCGAGCCACACACTAACAGACCAACTGACCAGCTTCAAACATCAAGGCCAATTATTCGATGTGAGGATTCTCTGTAAGAACAAAAATTTCTGAACCACAGAAAAGGCTCACCAAGTTGGTATCTGATAAATTCAAACCATGATCATGCAGCTCAGTGACTGTGATCAGAGCCACAAAGACTGCTTATAAAATCACTGGAGGATAAACGATAAGGTCACTTTACCTGTTCACAGTACAGGCCTCACAAGCCCTGAAGAGTGTGCCTTGCTGTCTAACTAAAGCAGATTACACCACTGCCACCAGCCTAGAACGTGCTCCTGGGTGTGGCGTTCAGATGTTTACTTACTTTCAACACTATATTATCTACCAAAGCATTGCAATATAGCTACTCACGTAGCTAAAGGGGCCTTCATGTCCTTACTTTCGCTTGCATACATCAGTGAAGAAAGCCCCTGTAGGCGGTCTCCAGGAAAACCCAGCAGGTTGATGATTTTGAGCAGGTTTGGGGGCACCATGGATATGCAAAGGTGAAAAAGGCCATATCCAAAGCTCACAGCACCTTTCAGTCTGTTTAGGGACTCCTCAGTCACCCCTTCAGCCACAATGTGATTATCATTTGCAGCATCAGAAGTCAAGGGCTCTTCAGTTAGCTTCTTCTGATACAGTTCCTGAAGGGCATTGATGTCCAGGTAGCACTTATTGTAAATCTTCCAGGCTTTCCTAAGGATCCACCCACCTTTTATGTATGCTGTAAAGACAAGGGGAGAAGAACATTCAAAAACGGGCATTCACAGACATTTCTGTACCTGACTAATAAAGGATATAGGAAAACAACCTGAAAATCAAACAATTTTTTAAAAACATTATAATGCCTACCTATCATTGCACTTTGTTTTCTTCATAGTGCTTTCTTATTGGTTGTTGATCTCCTTGTACCAACTTTTTGTGACTGTCTGACAAGGGTCATGTAGCTTTGCTTTTTGTCACAGTGGTTCATTACTGATTGGAAGCCCCTCTGCAGTAGCTTGGGCATAGCATACAGTACAGGAGGGGAGGGAAGGTGGGGGAGTCAGTTGAATCCACACTTTTTCAGGTCTTTTGTGAAACCCTCCACAACTTCTCTGAATTACCGTTGTTTCCCGTTTTTTTTTTTTTAACTGCTCTTACATATTGCATGCATTTTCATTCCCCAAGAGAAATAGTTTAGTCTAGCTCATCGCTAAATTTCTACGCAACACCATGCAAAGAGTCTTTGCCAAAAACAATAAGACAAAGAAACAAAAAATTAATTCACAATTACTGGGTAAACAAGTGACCAGTTTATGACCAAAAAAGTCATTCATGTGAAATGGAGAACTGCAAAGATCCCCCACCTCACCTATGTCCAGTCCCTCTTTGTGGCTGAACCCCACATGGCTGGGATGGCTTTGTTTGGTCTATGACAGCAGAGTTCACCCACTGGCCCTCCCTAGAGGAATCCACAGTGAAGAGATTACCTCACCCCCAGGGTGAAAACCTGCTAGAGCTTCCACTCCTGCCTCTTCCAGCAATTTATTAGCAGAGCCCTCTTGAAAGCATTACCAGAGAAGACTTCAAGAACAGGAAGTGAGATGTGGGATCTGGCATCCACTGGCCCCATCGGCCCCTCTTAGGCCCTCAACATCAGGTCCACTTGTCTGTGAACATCTTCACCTTCAGATAGGGTGGTGTCAGGGGTTGATGTACCTGCTACTACCTGAGTGCACAATCACCACTTTTTTAGGGAAGGGTTTTCTGTGGGGAATTTGCTGTTTTAAAAAGTTTGCTCTTTAGCACAGAAAAGAGCTCATTCACTAGGCACTGTTACTAACATGATACTGCTCCTCTGACCCTCTTGCTAAAACAGAAGTATCAACTGTCCCATACTTTCCACCCTTTAAAAGACCCTCTAAATCACAACTGTTATGGTTGCTACATTGTGTCAACTTGAAAAGTCTAGAAGCTTAACTAAGTAACTCAGCAGCTCTACATCCTGGACTGTAGAGAACCAGCCAAAATTGCTCTAGGATGTTGTTCACTATGTCAATTTGAGGAGGTATGAATTAAGCGATTCAGCAGGGGGCCAGGGTCCCTACTTTGTAAATATCCTTGGTCCATGCAAAGGGAAGGCATGGAGATGGTGTGAGAGCTAAACCCACCCGAGGAGCATAGCCTGCTTTTAATATAAGGGAGGAAAAGAAAAGCTTGCTCTTCCCTACTTTTTCCTCTAGCTGCCTTTGCTGTCTTCTGCCACCTTGAACTGCTGCCCCTCTGCCATGTGCCACCCTGCCTTGGAGTCAACTGATTATGGACTGAAACCTCCACAAACTGTGAGCTAAATAAACCTTTCCTTCCTTCATTTTGGATGTCAGGTATTTTGTCTCAGCAATGAGATAAAAGTAATCAAGACAACAATAACGAAAAAGTTATTAGAAGACTCCAGTCCCTTAAATGAAAGTGACACAGCATGTGCTGTCCTTCCAGAGGCTGCTTACTGGGTGAAGCCCTGGTTGGGTAGGAGGTCTGGACTGGGGATACTTCTTACCATTACGAGAACTGATGACAGCAGTTCACTGTGTGTGCCTGAACTGCACAGTGTGCTCCACACCGAATGCTCATGTTCCTTCAGGAACTCTGGAAATTGGATATGTGCAAGGCGGTAGGTCTCTGACATTTCTCTGTTGTTATCACTGCTCATTGCTGGGAGAATGAAGTATATCTGCTGTGATCTTCCAGCAAAGGAACCCTGGAAGCCTCCATCTGGACTTCATCCCACCCCCACCCCCCTTCTTGACTTTGCCTTGCATGCTTTTCCTCTACTAAATCACAGCAGGGATGTGCCGAGCCCCATGAGACCTGCTGTGAACCACTAGACCGGGGGCTGCTCTTTCAGACCTCAGTACATGGTAGAGAGCATATATTTCACATAGCATATAAATTTTCCAACAAACAATTATCATTTTTTCCTATAGGACTGCAATTAAAAACATAATCATCTTTTGAGATCTGGGTGGCTAAAGTCCTAGGGTCTATACCCAGTGGAAAGCACATTGTAAGATGAGATGACAAAACAAATTAGCCCACAAAAGACTGATTTAAAGAGAACTGGATCCATAATTTCATAATTACCCAGGTAATCCTACATGACTGAAACAATCTTTTCATTTAATTCAATTTTTAAAAGGCATTTATTGCACAAATACTACATTTCAAAGATTGACTTAGGTAAGTCAGAGAATGGTATGTGAGGCTTGGGGACTTTTCTTTCTCAGATACCGAAATACTTTAGGAAAATAAAGGTTTTAGAAAACCCTGAGACTTTTCTGAATGCCACCAAAGTGAATTTTCAAATGTTTAAATGAATATACCCACAAACAAGAAAGATGATTCTCAGTACTGATCTGAAAAGCAAAAGATTTAACAGAAAAAGAGAAAAAGAAAGAAATGGGAAACTAGAACATATATGCCAGAGGACATAAAAGGAATCAGGATCTAATTGGAAACAAATAACCGCTGACCACAGATTAAAAAAATGAAAGAAAAGGAAAATTTGCAAAACATATTAATCAGCTATTGATAAAGTTCTTGTTATTTTCCTGAAACAGAGATGGCATCTCATGGAGACAAAAGAACTGTAAAACACAATCCCGGCTCTCCAAATGCCCACAAGTAGAAGAGAGAAAAAAATTAAAGCATGCAACCTAAGGAAAAAATATATATTCAAATGTGACATGGGTCAGATAGAAAAAGTGAAAACAAATCATGCTAAACTTGTAAGTGAATAGTTATTTTTTTCCATTAAATTGTTAATACAAAATAAAGCATTGCAAGAAAACTCCATTTTATTCTGCATTTTCCTTATTAAAGGAAATGAGGCCATGCTGGGACTGATGGATTTAAAGGCAGTTGAAGAATGCACATTGGATACAGAGAAATGGAAAATTTCTAAAGTTGGTGTTTAAAGGATAGAGTGAGGAAAATGACTTGAAACAATCCAGATCTCAGCTGGGGAATTACTGAAAAGGATGACAGCAATTGAAACAAATGTAAAAACCCCCTAAATGTAGGGAACTCAAACAAAAATCCACAGCTAAAAAAAAATCCATTCTTACTGAATAAGAAGGGGATGAATTCAACACATCTTTAATTACGTGGCTGGTACACGCATCAGTCCTGACATTTAAAAACACACATTTAAATCTACCACAACAAGCTTGAAGACCTTTACTTTGAGCCAAGGAAACAGAACCTAAAATCTTGGACTAAGTCAAAGATTACTAACTTACATGCGCAAAACAAAGTTAATATACATGTAGTGAGGCATTTTGCTTTTACTATGTTCCACATTCAACCTAGTGAAACAACGTCCCCGAGACTTGCCCCACTTCTGTCTTGAAACTCTTGGGAGGTGAGAGTTGCATGACTCACAAAGAGCACAGCCTACTCCAAGCCAGCAGCTCTCCACAAAGAGCCTTCAAGGGCGGCACCCTGTGAAGCCTTCTGCCAGCTCTTCGGAAAGGTCAGAAGTCAATCACTTATCCAGCCAGCAGGATGTCTTTGTGCCTCCAGAGAGGAGCAGAGCACAGGAAACCACCGGAGATGGAGGAGAGATGAGGATGGGTGTCCCACAAGAGAAAGGATGAGAGTCGCCTGGAAAATGAAAACACCAAGCTCTCCTGATCTTAGCTGAGTTTTGTCATCTTTCAAGGGACTACGTCTGGTGAGAGAACCTACCGTTCACCTGACCTAAAATGAGGCTAGTTAACCCCATAATGGAAGGTAAGTCTAGGTTGCCTTTTTCTGTGACTCAACAAATTTCAAAGGACAAAAGATGATTCAGTTTTCCAACAGTTCCTCTCCTCATTATCTTCTTTTTCTTTTCTCTCTTTTTTGTCTTCTTGAGATAAGAGTTTCACTATGTAGCTCAGGCTGACCTCAAACATACATGGTGATCCTCCTGCCTCAGCCTCCTGAGTGCTGGAATTACAGGCATATGCCACCATGCCTAGCTCCCATTATCTTCTAATAGGCTCATTCTGCATTCCCAATTCCCTTCCTGGCTGGCATCATCCTTCCTTCATCCTTCCCTATAATTTACAGAATATACACATGCCAAGTGCTGTGCACAGGCACCAAGTATCCAGACCACAGAGACAGAAACAGACTTTCATTCTTCATGATCCTGCTCTAAAACAGGATCATAGATTCCCAACCTTCCAAAAGATTCCAAATCACTTGTTTCCTGAGCCTTCTCTATGACTAACATATATATATATATATCTGCTGATCAAAGTATCTTCCTGCACTTATTTATTCATCTTTCAATCAAGAGTTCCCTTGAGCAAGTGGCTGCCTCTTATTCATCTGCAGCCTATCAGCACCTATCATGGCATGCACCTGACACACATGAAACTGCTCAGCTCCTGTGGGAAGAAGGGAAATAACAGGTAGACAGAGGGAGTCTCTGCCCTAGTCTCTACCCTCAAGGACTTCATGCTCTACTTTAGAGACACGTAGATAAAAACATGCATTGCTGTGTGTTAAGCGCTCTGGATACACACAGGGTGCACACATAGGTCAGACTGATGGAGTCCATGAGTAAGGAAGACTGTCTGGGCCACGTTTGATCGGGTGACAGAGGGAAAGGGGAGGGTGGCTGTCATGCTGAGAGGGCAGTGTGAACTCAGGTGCTGGGGGAACTGCAAGAACTTTGCTCAATCAGTGGAGGCAGCGGAAGGGCAGGAGCCCTACATGCCACCCAGGGAAGGGACACAGCTTTACCTTGTGGGCAACACTGGACAGTTAAATGTTTAAAGCACAGGAGTCTTGTGCCTTAGAGAAATGGCTCCCACAGCAGTGCTAAAAGTGTGGCATGGGGAAGAGTTGAGAGCAGGCTGTTTCTGTATCCCACAGCGAGTGCCACTGGACGGAGGGAGCATGTAACAAAAGGCAAAGTAGCTGGAGCTGTCAGTAACCAGATTAAACCATGAGGAAAAAGTGATAATACCAGGAATTAGTTATGAGGTAAGAAGACCAGGGTCGGTCCGGGTTTTGTCATGCCTCACATGCTATGACAGAATTCTGCCTTAACCAAATCACCCCAACACCACTGACTCCCAGTACCAAAAAACAAAACAAAATAGCTATTGTTATGGTGTAGCTCTAAAATGTCCCCCAGAAGTCTCATGCCTGGAAGGTGACCGGATCATGGAGGGACTCACTCATCAGCAGACCAGCGTGTCGATGAGTTCATTCCTGAATGGGCTGCTGAGAAGTGGAGCCTGGTTGGAAGAAGCAGGTCACTGAGGGCATCACCCAGCAGGCTGTGTTCATGTCCCTAGCTCCTCCCTTCGCTACTCTTCTGGCTGACATGAGGTAAGCATCTTTCCTCCACCATGCTCTTTCACCATGCTGCTTCTGCCTTAAAAACAGCTAATGATGGAGTGTATCCAATAAAAATGTGAGTCAAAATAAATCTAACCTTTAATTTGTGGTTGCCAGGTATTTCATCCCTGTGACAGGAAAGTAATTAATAAAAATTTTGGTAACAGGAGCATGGTCAGTGATGTGACTTCCTGATGATGTGGTTTAGAAGTCTTTGGAAGTGGCTTGCAGGGGACACGTTTGGAAAGCTTGGAAATGAAATAGAAAAAAACCTCCAGATTGCTATAAACAGATTGATGGAAGGTTCTAGCAGGAATTCAAAAGACAAAAATGCTGACAGGAATGTGGGCAGTAAAGGTCAGGTTCACGAAGTTTCAGATGGGAATGAGGATTCTATTGGAAACTGGATTTGAGGACATACATATTTTATTCTGGCAAAGTAACTGTTCACACCTACATGTAGGCTGTGGAGGCTAAATTTAAATATGGTGGACTAACTGATCTGCCAAAAGAAATTTCAAAGTAGCTCAGCATTCAGTCTGTGACATGGGTACTGCTGGCTGTGTTTAGCCAGATCTACAGTGAGAATCAGGGGGATACTACCATAATCTACTGTCAGTAGGAGCAGTAGCCAGGCCCCCTTGCACCATGGCTGTGGCAGCACCTGAGTGCCTCAGTGGTTGAGCACAGGGAAATGAATCTCAGAGAACCAGTTCCCTAGGTGGCCTTTCCATAGCCAGAGAGTGGGGTCTTGCGGATTTCTGAGATGCCTTCAAGCTATCTTTCCTATTGTCCTGATGCAAAGTACTTGATATTTTTTGAAATGCTAATCTTTTCAACAACCACACTCTTCATGGCAAAAACTCACTCTGACCCATCCCTTCCAGAGCACTGGTCTGTGTGTGCCCCTCCCCAAGTGGGCCTCTGTGTCACCCTCTCAGCAGAGAGGAGGAACACCTAGAACAAATGTTTCAAAGAAGGGTTTTGTGTCTTCTGGGAAATTATCCAACAAAAATGTTATTCAAGAAATGGACTTCAATAATAAAGTAAATAACTTATAAATGAATAACTCATTGGGTATCAGAAAGGTAAATGAAGCACATTGTTGGTTGATGTTTAAAATAAATATTAAACTATTCGTAAAATAAACTACCACTAGATGGATTAACTAAGATGGTAAGGCTTTTATGCCTGTGGAAATTTCACTGTGGTATCAATATCACATTCAACAAATAATAGGGTTCAGGAAAAAACAAGAGTACTGTTAAATGGCTCTGATAAACAGGATTAAAAAATTGATTATTATCAAACTATTAGAAGAATGGATAAAGGCAATCTGTGCAAGACATATGGTTTATGAATCAAATTAAAAAAATAGAGTGGGAAGTAGTTCAGTACAAAAGCACCTCCTTTGCTTGATCTCAAGTACCACAAATTAATTAATTGATTAGAAATGGGTTTAACCTCACTAATAAACACAAAACACAGCCGGGAGGAATTGGGTAAATAAATTATGGCCTATCCATAAGATAAACTAGTTATGTTATTATTTAGAATTATATTGCAAAGTTGAATCACAGGAAAATATCCAAAATATGATCTAAGAGAGTAAAGTAGGCTAAAAATACTATAGATTCAACAGTGTAGATAAATATACAGAGAAACACAGAACAGATTAAGAATTTCTTCTCAGTGAACAAATTAGAAATGATGACTTGCTTTCTCTTTTACTTTTTATTTTTTCAAAAGTTTTCATAATAATGATAATTTTACAACCTGACTGACTGTATAAATAAATAGTGTGCTCTGATAATCTTAATCTGCAAGGAGCCAGGACCAGGGGCCTATTCACTCACCACAGTGATTGTCCCGCAGTCTGAGCTCTGTAACTGTGGAATGGGTCAGTGAATGACCATAGGATGGACAGATATGCTCATTTTTAAACTTCTGAAATACAGTCACAGTTGAGCATTTTACTACATTTGCATTATCCTTATCTGATAAATTTTTTTAAATTTTATTTTTTAAGATAAACTGTCTTACCATGTTGCCCAGGCTGGCCTAGAATTCCTAGACCTCCTGCTTCAGCCTCCCAGGGTACCTGGACCTACAGGTACATGCCACAACGTCTAGCCACTCTCCTTTTTTTAGGTGGTTTTTTTGTTTTTGTTTTTGTTTTTGTTTTGTACTGGGAATCAAAGCCAGGACCTTGCACTTGCCAGGCAGGCGCTATGCTGTTCAGTTATATCCCTAGCCCTACTATCCTCTCCTAACAACATTTTAGTAATGGCTCCATTAGCTCCTGACAAGGGTCCTTAATCTTCAGGAAAGAATGCAGAAGACCACAGAAGCCCCAAGCACCTGTCTTGACCACAGAGTACCAGATAAGCTCTGCTCTTTTATAACCAAGTCAGCGTGGAACTCCAGACATTTTACCTGACTGGGGTGCTCTGCATGACTACAGCTGAGGAAATTCAGATGCACTATGAGATCTTGACTTTAAAGGTACTGGGAGACTGAGGAGAAGCAGATTAAAGGAAAAAAAAAAAAAGAACCAAAGTGAATGGGAAAAGTACATCATAGGAAGTATTTTAAAAGAGGTTAAATTCCAGGAAGACCAAGAGAGGTCAAAACAAAAGATAAAATTCCACTTTTTAATGACGCAAACAGAAAGCAAGCTTCTTCTAGCTTGAGAGAGACAAAGAGAACACAAGAGGAAAAAAGCAGGAAAAACTAGGGAAAAAGCGGGAAAACTAGCTTCTGGTTATGAGAAAGAAAAATGTTATAATTTAGCAGAACTATATTCTTCCTCATTTAAGTTGTGGGAGGAAAGGCTTTTCTCATTGAATTTTAATGGATTTGTGTGTGTGTGTTTTCATTTTTTTTCCAGGTAAATCCTCTCTACACAAGTGGTCAGCCTGCAGGAGCCAAGAGACATGGAACCACTTGAGGCACAGTCTTACAGCAAGCATTTAGGGATCCCACTGAGTCGCTTTCCTTCAAGAAATTAAAGGTCCAAAAGCCTGGAACACTTTCATCTTGTACAAACTAATTAAGAAATTAGTTTATGTCCCTTGTTGAAGATTGTTACAATACCAAGTGTTCAAGCATCTTAAGAAACCTTTAATGATCTTTAATGATCTAATATATAGTTAGAGGCCACTGAAGGCACTCAAGCCTCTAATGACAAGTTTCTCAGTAACTTAACTTTAAGTCAGTTAGATTTTACTTTAAAGATTATTACTACAACTTGATTTCCACAGAGAAAAAGGATTATGTATCTACATACATTCACCAGGCAGCAGTGATGTCTCTAAGTGAGACGGGATTATCCGGGGTGTAAAGGATGAAACACAGACTTTGAGACTAAAACTACATTGCTACGCACACATTAAGCACTGTGGTTTCAATTTCCTAAGTCATAAATCAGTACTGTGCCCCCAGACACGTCAGGTGTTTACAAAGACTGAAACATGAGGTGGTGTAAAGAGCACATTACCCACTGTGTCCGAGGAACAGGAAATGCTAAACTAGCGCTTCGGCATACCTGACAATTCTTGCTTCACAAACGAAAGCACAGCCAGATAGACTTGACAGTCAGCTATGATTATTTGCCTTTGAAGCCGATCAACCATGGAGGGAGCGGATTTGCGGACATCAACCTGTTTGGTAGAAAGAGAGTAAACAGAGATAAAATCACACCCACGCAGACCACTCCCTCCCACAACTTCTACTTTATGGTACAAAATAAATTCACACAGGAATTAGGAAACAGACCTGCCAGTCACTCAAAGCCAAGCCCAAATTTATGCTCAAAGGTTGGCAGTTCCCTAGACCTGTTAGGTCTAGCTGTGTTGATAATACAATGCCAAAGAACACTGTAATTCAAAAATAACCCTCTAATGACAAAAGCTGAATCATGGGAAATAAGAAAAAAAAAATCACAAAACTTCAGGGGGTCACAATTTTTAGATAACTTACATTCTTAATTATAAAAAAAATCACAAAAGGTTCAAAACATTTGCCAAAGTAGATAACTGAGAAGTCACTTTATGGCCATCAGTCTTTAGATGGGGCTGTTACTAGGCTGTAGCCTTTTAATGGCTGCAACTGAAAGGTTAGGGCTGGAAACTGATTACATTTCCATTAACGGAAAACACACTGAAATTAAAAATTAGCACTGAATAAATCACAATTTTCACTTGAAACGCAAGCCATAAATATAAGCAAAAGGTCAAATCATTTTTAAAAGGTTGGTCTTTGTCATAAAGAATGCTTCTCAAGTGAGTAAACATCACTATGGCATAGAACATTCTGTGTTCTCAACACAAAGTGAATTTGAGTAAAATAAGCTATTTTCATAAGCTTTTATGACATAAGAAATGACATGATTTATGCAAATATGCCAAGTATATACTATAATATATAGGGCAGTGATATACCTCCCCACACACAGTTTGTAGTTTTCAGCATAATCAATCATAGTCACTGTGTTCCATGTCTAGCCCAGCACTCATTACTGTTTATTCAGAGAACGTCAATCTATCAATGCTTCTGTCCCTTATTTTAATAACATCCACTGTGCAGGGAGGGCTGTCAAGAGGGCTGATGAGATCTGCATAATCCTGCACATTATATAAATCACAAGAATGATTATAAATGTTGAAACATGTGCTGGGTTAGTAGTAGATACTGAGAACACACACAAAGAAGCTCTCAGTTAAAGAACTACAGACCTTATTACTGTGTAACAGTGAGTATTCTGCAGGGCAAAATACAGAAAACTACGGGAACTGTAGAAGACATGTTCAGTAGGGCTAGCAGCCTCAGGAAAGAGTTCTGGGTTCAAAATGATACCTCGGAAGAACTAAAGACTGAGTAGGAATCAGGTAAAGAGGGTAAGAAGTATTCTAACCAGAGGCAAAACATACGCCAGCCAAACTCAGGATTTTGGACTTCAGTATAGTGATCACAGCCAGGCAGGCCCTGCAAACCACACAAGCGACATCTCATTACAAAGAATACAAGGAGACCAGAGGCAGAAATGCCAGTCTGTCTTAGGCAGAGGGGATGGTGGCTGACTTAAGGATTTTGGAAATGACGGACGGATGCTAATGCACTCGAGAGGTACTGAAGAAAGAGCCTGAAGAGTGAAGTGGATGCTCACTGACTGCTTGTGGGTTTGGGGGAGGAAGCAAAGGCAACTCTGGCCCATCAGCAGGATCTTGGCTCCTCAGTGGCGTCCCCATGGTGTACACAATAAGCAAGGACAGAAGTGAAGCCATTCCTGTGACTGCCTCATGGGTAGGGGTGTGACATGAAGAGTCATAAGATAAGTGGCCCGATGGTGCTGGGCAACAGATTAGCTCGCTGGGCTCATATGTGACATGCATGGGAAACATCGCAGTAGGAAGATGCCTCTCCATGGCCTGGAACTTTTGAGTTGAAAGGTGAAGCAAAACCAGGAAAAAATGTATTATGATGTGATTTTATTTATAACCAAAGGCTGGTGAGAGCTGGGGCAAAGTAGCTGAATGGCTGACTTCTGGCAGTATGCCAAAATGCAACTGTTGGCTACTGTTGTATCATGTTTAATTATATACAGAAACCTGTACTTGGGAGCCCTGGCTGGGGGCCAATTGTGGAAGAAGATCATTGTAAAACACCAAAGATCACCTCCTGGAGGACTTGACGACTAAAGGACCTTCTGTCGTGTTAAGATATTTTACAGAATCAGAAGTAATGAAAAATACTGTTTTCAGTCATATTCTAAATATAAAAACACAAGTAAATGAATGATGTTCTAAATAAGTGGCACAGGTTCCATACTCAAAAGCTGTGCTACTTACATTCTTCTTAATTTTATTCTTGATCGTTTCAATTACTCCAGCCTCTTCACTTTCACACAGCTTTTCTGTAGTTTTTAAGTCATCACATGCCAATTGCATTTTTTCTTCCTCAAATGTCATCATGGCATTCTTTCAAGAAGGAAAGGATGAATGAATCAGTAACCCAACTTATAATGAAGCCCCAAACTAGGGGGAGAAATCAATTTCTTGCAAGTAAAACAAGCAAAATATGGCATATTTTATTCATTTAAAGAAATTATAACCTCAATGTGAATAAGAATATACCCCATTACACCAACATGAAAAAAGTACACTAGCAAACGACCTTGCAATTATCATTCTTCTACTTCCTGTTGTTATGCTAACACAGTAACAAAAGTTCTGATTGGTCTGCTCCATTCAGTTTTTGCAACAGTGTCTCACTCTACCCACAGATGGATCCCAGCTCATCCTGTACTACACAGAAATGCTAATGACACAGCTAGTTAGTAGTCTGAAAATCTTCAGTCTTTCCAGGGACAGGAATCCCCATGGGTTCACTAGTAAGAATTCCTTTTACAATGGGTACAGTTGGAAATTCTACTGACAGTGCGTTTCCAGGCACCTGATCCTGGTGAATCTTGCAAGGCCACATTTGGCTGGGTAGAGTCAATCCTCTGAATGTCTGTTAGCCCCTGTGACTTGTACCCAGGAGAACTGAGGTTTCTGAACTGAACCGGAAGCCAGGTTCTTGGAAAGCACCAGTGAACTCACTGTCTCTAGTTCTCCATTTCCGGTCAGGTTCCACTAGCCCCGCCTTGGCATTTGAGGTGCCTTCAGTATGACTCAAACCTACCACACCTATCAAACCAGACCACACTCATCTTTCCCTAGCCTCCCGCCACACTCTCCTTCCCACCATGCTGTCAAGCTGCTGAAATCTCAGCCTGCTCCCCAGTCAGCTCAGCTGAGATCCTTCAGTTCAATCTCCCTGGCAGCCTCTATAGTCACATGGGTCCTAATGTTACAATTCCCACCCAATGCTATTTTCCTTGAGGTATAAACTACGCATTCTTGCAAAAAGTTGACCAAGGAATTTTTGTTGTCTTGTATGGCAAGAAGAGGAAACAGACAGCCTGAATAAAAACCTGTCTGTCTGAGTCTAGCCTGGCACCTGCAGTGGGCACTGCCACACGCTGCAGCATATGCCTATGTGTCCCTAGTTTTCTAAATCTCTAATCCAAATGCTTTCTCTCTTTTCATCTCAGTACTTTCCCCTTCTGCTGTTTTATAATCTATGGCTTTAAGGAATTATGTTTAAAAGTAAGTTGTTTAATACATTTTTCTGAAAAATGAGAATATCCAATATTTTTCCATTGACCAGTTTCCTTTAAAATCTAACTAAAACCTTTCCCATCGATTCTCACATGTTAGCATGTGGAAATGGACTAGCAAACGTACGTTCACTCTGCTTATTGAACTTCATAGCTATGAAATAGTTTTATAGCAGACCTTTACTAGCAAAGGTCAGACTTTTGCTCTGCTCCAACAGTTTTAATTTTTGGAAGTCTTTCAATTAAACTTTTATTCTATACAAGATTTGGGTTGGAAAACATGTAATACCATAGAAATAAAACATAAACATTCTACTTTTAGGTAAGAGCAGTTGGTTCACAAGCAAGATTTTATGTCAGTTTTACACTCTGAAAGAGTATAAAACTTTTCTATTCAGCTGGTAGCCAACAGCAGACATTAGTTTATATTTGTTTCCTTCACAACATGATGTCTTTTGATACTAACTTACCAAAAAACTGACGAAGCTGGCTCCAAAGCTCATTAATGGGCTGTGGTTTCTGTTAAGGAAACAACACAAGATTAGTTTTATTGTGAAATTGTATCTTAAAAGTCTCATATAATCCTATTACTTGGATAGAAGTTAAGGTCATCAAGCAGATTAAATTACCCCCCCCCAAATGTGAGAGTGGCAGGATGGTTTATAGCTCTATATGTCAGGACAGATCTTCAAAACAAGGCAGATGACAAGGTCAATTAAAGTGATGGGGTTAGTAAACTTTTCAACTGTGGCTTTTAAGCAATAAGTATAAATGTGGCAGACACAATCTGACATTGCAAAAACATGGCCAAAGAAAGATAGTTATTAAGCACTTTTAAAATCTAAAACATGTTCAAAACTACACACATAAAATCAGTATCATTTCTAGAGTGGATCAAAGGATTTCACTACTAAGCCAGACCTTGCCATCTAAGAACATTTAAGAATGTCTCTCTAAACTACTAGACAAGAAGAAGGGGTTGGGGGGAGACCAAAGAATGGTAATGAGTGGAAAGACATGATCAAAGCATGTTACAGCCATGTACAAAAATATCAAAAAAAGAAACATAAATCCTCATATGTTGAAGATGTGTGCGTGTGGGAGCTTCTCTATGAGTCAGCCTCTCCCTCACTGTGACAGAAGTCATTATCTAATGTGATAGTAAGCCGAAGATGAAACCAAACCAAAGCCAATTTACTCTAAAGCATATATGAATATAAAGTCTCTCCTTTAAATTCAAAATTGCACTAAAAGGAAAAGTTGTAACCGTCTTTCTGAATGGAAATTCCTTAACTGATTTTTATTATGCAAGTGAGATGTGGTCACTATAAAACATAGACATGTAGTAATTTATTTACCCTATCCTTTACTAGGAATTCAGATTGGATCCAAAATGAAAACGTGTGCACACATGTACATATGAGAGAGAAAAGGAACACTTACACGTGCACATACGCACTTATGCTTGATGAGTAACTCGGATACATATTGTGCAGGCAGCATCACACATATTCTTGGGATAAACTGCTAGAGGTGGTGACACTGAGGCAAAGTCTACACACATTCATTTCTTTCTCTGAGTGAGGTAAATCGGGGTTAGAGGGATCCAGCACTCATTTATTTGGCATGCTAAGCTTCTGTTTTCATTTTTAAAAACCTACTTGGTACCTGCAGAAATTCGCTGGTTAATAACAGCTTGTTTATCTTTAACAGTATACTTTAACCAACAAGGGAAAAAATAGGGAGGTCAAGTAACTGGCAAAGAATCTCCAACTTGCAGTCTTTATCTGCAAACTTAGATCAGAGAACACACTGCTGTTAAACCTGTCACTGCTCATTTTGCTTCAGGAGAGACATGACCTTTTCTCAGCCCATAGCAGCACCCAGACAGAACAGGATGGGCCGCTAGCTCCTAAGTGCTATCTGTTGTATCACACGTGCCTCCCACGAACAGGCAATCAGCAGGCAGGAATTGCTGACAGAAGGTCCCTGCCTTCCAGGAACTGGTGCCTTTCAATCCACAGCTGGTCACCAGGGATTCCCCTTTCCTTGCTCAAATGTTAACCACTCTGCTACCCGAGAAAGGAAAAAAAGGCTGAAACTGGGCCTTATGTTGCCACTTTTACTTCTTGTTCATGACTGAAACTAGGCTTCTAAGTGCAGTGGCAATCAATTATTCATGGTACCTTCCCTGCCCTTATTTGTTCACATGCTATCTTATCATTCAAGTGGGAAGAAAGGTACAAACCAAGCCAACTGACATTTTTCCCTCCTAGAGGCCCTGCCTGCAACCCACACAGCTCTGGGTGCATCACACACTAACAGATGCTGCTTGGAGAGCAGGTGTCCCCCGTGCTGCCTCAGGCTACCCAGGTGCGCTTGTTTGCTTCGTTTGGATTTTTAACTTAACACACTCTGGAGCAATTCTCTGTAAAATTACTGCATCTTAATTAATTCTGGCCCACCCAGATGTCTACATCAAACATGTTTGTTTTGGAGATCTGAAAATATTACCCCGAAGTATGAGGGTGGTCAATGAAAAACCAGTGCCAGGACAGAAAAGGCAGAGGTGCCTATAGTAGGACCACTCATACTAGGAGCCCACACTGGAGGGAGAAGCCATGACGTCTACTTTAAAGACAGACACCTGTCAGGTGATGGAGGGGATAGGGAAAAAGAGACAAGGATAGAAAAGAAGCTTCTTGGCATGCATCCTGTTGCTGGACTGACTTTGAAACCATGTAAACAGTACACATAATAATGCCAAATGAGATTTCAATATGCAATCCCTAAAAGTCAAATGTAAAATGAATTAAATGTACCTGAAAGTAAATCTACCTGGTAACATACTTACATTCCAAGTGACTTTAAAATACAGCAACCTAAAAACACATTCTCTTTTCTGAAATACCCTTAAAAACAGATCCCCAAAAGATCCGCCTCCCATCTTGGCGTTGTCAGTAACCATACTTTCATTAGTCAAGGGGAAGTGGTTATTTGAAGGGTGCTGGATATGTAGTTTGTGATAAAGCATTAACTATGTTGAGACTCAAGATTTCATTGATAGGAAAAAGGATTAATTAATTTTAAAATCTTATGGTCCAGGATATGAATAGGCATAATCAATGCATCTCCTCACATTTTTTTAATCTCTAAAAATCTACATATTTTCTAGTTCTGTCAACTGAAAACATCTAGAAAGAATGGGTTGCAGGAGCACTGTGTATGTCTGCATCCTCTCCACACACACCATGGTGGAGACGGTAGCTCCTTCAACAACTGGCTGAGTCCAGGTCAGAGACAAGCAATGTTCAACAGCCTGCAGTGTCTTCTTAACAGCTGAAGGTGAGACAGTTTAAAATACCACTGCCAACAGGTCTCAAAGAGTTCCCATTAGCCAAAGATGGAACAAGATGATCACCCTTGAGCAAAAAATGGCAATAAATTGAACTGGCTGGTGAGTTTAAACCATATATGCATGATAGTTTTAAGAAAAAGAATCTCACAAGTTGCCCATGACAGATCCAAGACAACTAACTTATTTTGAAACCAGACTTTAATAAGGAAAGAATAAGCATTTGTCCTGCCTTTTCTTTATGAACTTAGAGCAGTGGTGACAAACCTAAGGCACAGGTGCTGCAGCGGGCTGTTTATATCACTGAAATCTCCAAAAGATTCACCCGTCACTGAATGAAGAGGAACCAGCTAGTTTGGGGAAGGAGTGAGCTTCTCTATACAGAAAAAATCTGGCTAATGAATGACAAACGAGTGACAGAACTAGATTACTACATTGGATAGCATCTAAGAAATTCATGGAGATAGGCAAAAACCATCAGGACGGGACAGGAAGAGATACTTTACACCGTCATGGTGAAGGAATGAGCAAAATTCAAGTTGCTAGAAATTCTGTGGGACAAAGAACCTAGTTTCAACAATGAAGAACTGCTAGAGGAAAAAAGAGACCAGGGGGGAACTTTTACAGTGAGACACCTCAAAAAACAGAAGCACATAAAGACACTCATTAAGAAACATATACAGGGGCTGGGGATTTAGCACAGCGGCGTAAGTGTCTGCCTGGCAAGCATGTGTGGGAAGCCTGGTCCCCCATGCGGTGATGATGAGACAGCGTGGCCCTTGGGGAACAGGGCCAGTGGCAGGTCAACTGCTAGCATGTCCTGGAAAGGGATTAAGGTATTTCTCATGGGAGCCTGGTTGGTTCTTGTGAAAGAACTGTCATAGAAATCTGAGCCTGACCCCCTGGTAGCTCTGCTTCCTGCCAGTGTCAAATGCCATGATGTGATGAAGCTGAGACAGGACCTCACCAGAGCTACGCTGATACAGACTCCTAGCCCTTGAACATCCAAAACTGTGAGTGATGAACCTCTTTACAAGTTAGCCTGTCTCAGGTATTTCATTACAGTCATAAAAACCTAAGTGGTACAAAAGGTAGAAAACTTCCAAAATAAAAAGTCAAAAACACATGCAAATAATAGAGAAGATGTACTCTAATTTGGAATGCTTTGATGAACAGCTTTTTATGGTCACTAACATAGTTTGTTTTTTGAAGATGAACCATCAGTGATAAAAGGGCTCTGATTTTTTTTCATTCCGTATGAGTCACCCACAGGTAGGCAATCTGTTGACAGTATAAGAAAGCAATTTATTGTCTATTCGTATATTCACCAACATTGCTATGAAAGTTTTTCTTTTCTAATTTCTGTGGGATATTAAAAAATTGGACTGATGGGATTTTGTTTTCTGAAATACAGTGGCAAGGAATATCTACATTTAATTCTTAAAAGAATAGCTTTCCAGTAGATAAATGAGCATAACCATAAGACAGTCCCTAGTTGAAAGTTCCCTTTCAAATGCAATTTTATGGCTCATGATTGTGAATGGCTGAAAATTTTTAACCCTCTTTTTGTTTTTCTGAAAATGTCCTAGATTTATGTAATGTTGAGTTCTTAGAAGAATTCTCAACATGACTCAGCCTTCACTGCAGCTGTGAGACGCCAGGTCTGAGGGCTGAAGGAAAAGGTCCATAGATTCACCCCTGCTGCTCTCAATGAAGGCTCTGTCTTTCCCATGATCCACAAGGTTTTAAAAATCATAGCCCCAAAAGACAAAAGGAAGTTAACTTCCTACAATTAGGGGGAAAAAAAACTGAGCTGCTTCTCTAATGTCTCTGACCTTGCCCTCAGTAACACAAACTCCTGCCAACAGGGTCAGAGATACCCTGCACTCTGCCTGCTAGTGTCAAAAGCAGCTTTCGAGAGACCAAGCCAGCCTGGCATTTCATTTTTCTTCCTGAAAGTAAAGTAGACCAATACCATCAGGAGAAGAAAACAATCTCTGCCCATGAAGTTGCAACATTATTCTAGATCTAACAAGAAAAATAAATTTTAATAAACTACACAAGGGGAAGATTCATGACACTGGGTTTGGCATGGCTATGACACCAAAATCACAGGTAATAAAATAAATTGAACTACATTAAAATTAAAAACTTCTGTGCATCAAAGGGCACAATGAGCAGAATGAAAAAACCAACCCATAAAATAGGTCCAATTATAGCTAAATGGCCATGACTATAACTGCCCTAATCATCAGCTCTGTCTTCAGATAGTCACTGTAGCCATTCTCTCTACGATTACACCCATTTTAGAGAGAAAACTTCATCATTCAAGTCAATTTACTTGTTCTAAATATTCCCCATAATTTAGTTGTTGCTTTGATATGATTTCTCTACAGAACATATCCAGGCAACTAACCAGCCAAACAGAATAATGTGTCAATTCAACATCAAAACAGCCAAACATTGCTTCTGGGTGACTTAGTTATTCACTTGTGATGCGCTGAGGCCAAGCTATGTCCAGCTGGGGCCCAGGGCACCCCCACATCTAGGCTAGCAGAGAAATGGACCCAGAAGAAGTAAAGAGTAAAGAAGTAAAGAGACTATTCTACCAGGTCACTCCCCAAGACAGACCTTGTTTTTTCCCCAAAATAAAAGCAAATGATTTGAGGATTGCTTTTTATATTATCTATGTAAATAAGATTTTGTGTCTCCCCTTTGAAATTTAAAAAAAAAATGGGGGTGGGGCAAGGAAGGAAGGAAGAAGGAAAGGAAGATAAAAGAGAGAGAACAGGCTAGTAGAATATCAGGACATCAAACAGAATCATACATTTTCTTGTGATTTAAATAAAGTCTCTTCTTATCTTGCATAGTGAAATATTTCCTTTACCTAGCTGCCTCCTCCAGAGTCTGTCCAGAAAAAGAGTAAATAGAAGGTTTTACAATAAATAATTCTATCAATGATGAGGTCAATAAAAAGCTAAATATGCATGCCTTGGCCACGTGCAAGTTGCTACTAAACAAACAAAAGCTTTGAAATGTTTCAGTTCCACTGAGGGTCTGACCATAACCCCTAAGAGGAACTCGTGCTTTCTGGCCCGTGAAGGCTCACTTTGTACTGTCCTGTATTTCCAGTTATCTGACTTTGAGAACACTATGGTGACAATCAACAGATAAAGATTAATTTTGCACTTCTGCAATGAACTGTGTTTTCCAAACGCATTGCACTTATTTTATAATCACCAGTTGGATGTGGGCAACTAATATGGAAAGCTGGCTGGAGGCCTCTGCCTTAATTTAAAGATGTTGCAGCAGCAACAGAGAAAAATGTGTGCTTTCCTCATGGTCTAAAGAGACTGAGATTTCTATCCATGCTACAACAGCAAGGAACAATAGTGATGTTTTCAGCACCTTGTTCTTGTAGCATTCATTCAACACACATGAATGAAAGAGACAGCATCTTCCATGTGCAGAAAAGGAAAAGGTGTCTCGGAAATGACAAATTAAAATATTTCAGGCCAAAAGTCTAAGAAAAGCACCCTCTTCTCTCCCTCAGATAGTCTACAAGGAAAGCAAAATGATAAGGTTCATGGAAATGGATTTTAAAGAATTCTCTTGATTTGTAAGAGTTAAGAATATTCTTCAAAAGGAAAGATTTCACTTAGTCTGCATCTTAGCTTAAAAGTACTGCAGATGCCTCCTGTATGCATGATGCACAGCACCTCGAGAAGTCTCATGTGATTGGAGAGTATCAGGGGAATGTTCCCTTGGGGATGCTGCCATGAATCAGATTATAAAATAAGACGCATTATCTGTGGTTTGCCAAAGCGTTAAATCACTTCTCCGGTGATTCCAGGGGCTCTATACATCCATCAGGTCTCATCCTCCCAGCAGACCCAGGACAGGGACCAGGGCCCCGCCCAACTCCAAAGCTGCCTGCTGCCCTGTGCAGCATCTATGCGGCAAGGATCCATGCCTCATTTCCAGGGAAAGATTAAAATGTCACCTCTATCCAGGCCAAATGATCAGGAGGGTGATTAAGAAATCAGCCTGGGGAACAGAAATTCTCCACTGAGGTCAAAGAAATAACATATGGTTTGGTAGCATGTTCCCTGCCTCCATCACCAGAGTTATTTAAGAGAAAACTGTGGCCCTGAAGCAAGGCCAGCAGATTGCTGTAGCTGCTGGCTTCAAACAGGAGCCTAAAGAGAATTCTTGCTGTGGTCTGTTGGCCATTTCAGAACTTTGGAAATATAATAGTCAATTCATCAGAAAGAAATAGCAGGTGAGTGTGGCAGACTTTCGGAGGCCTGCAGAAGACAGACCCTGGTGCCTCAGGACCTGCACCATGTGGTTGACTCGGGGTGCCGGGAGAACAAAGAGCTCATCCCCTCTCTGGGGAGCAGCTGTGAGTGTGGCAGACTTTCGACAGCCCGAGGGAGAGCGATCCTGGCGCCTTGGGACCTGCACCATGCAGTTGACTCAGGGTGCCGGGAGAACAAGGAACTCCTCCCCTCTCTGGCAGGTGGCTGTGAGCCTGCTGGCACACGGCCTGAGAATCAAATATCTCATGTCGTCCTGTCCCCTGTCCTGTGCCCCCCCTCTTTGCAAGTGGGAGCCAGTGAACTACACATCTTGTGAAAGGATTGGCTATGTTATTTAGTATGAGCTCCCCATATGCAAAGATATGGACAACCATTTGGAAGAAAACAAGAGACAATATGACAGATAGTGAAGATCTCTGGTTGTCTAGCTTTGAAATTTATGCTTTCTTATGTCCCGTTCTATTCTGTTTTGTTGTGTTTAATTTTACCCCCTTTAAAATAGAATTTTAAAAAAGAGAGAAAACTGTTTCCTTTTAAAAAGCAACAAAAATCTGCTTTGCAAACAGGGCATTTAATTTTAAAATCACATACAAGTCATGACTAGATAATATCCCTCGGCTTAGACTAAATGAAAAGTGAGCTCTTGTACACACAGGGTTATTAATGTATTCTCGTGAATCTAGTTTTGTTCCATTCATGCGTTTGTGTATTTGCTGAACACCAAGGATACAGCAGATGCTGTGCTGTGTACTGGAGGTAACGGAGATGAGTGAGCGTATCTCCCTGTCTCCTAGAGCCTACACAGTCCCGCTTGGCAGCTGGAAAGGAAAACTCCAAATATACCTGCTAATACATGAAGCTGGCAAGTGGAAAATGGTCGTTACTTCAACTCACAAAGTCATCCGTTGTACCTGACTTTCTGTGAAGGAAGAGCCCCCTTCTAACACCATGTTTGGTGAGATTGGAAGAAGGCTTCTCGGTGGGCTTAACTTTCTCACTTCTCTAGTCTTTTCTAGAAGGATCTATGAAAAGTCTCTGACTACTCTATCACATCTATATTTTTGTCATCTGCAAAGCATTTATTATGTTTGCTATTTGTTCATCGTTTATTTTCTTTAGAATAAATGAAAGCTGCCCAAGAGGGTAGGGTGCTCCTCCTCCCTGTTACATGCTGAAAGTTCTCACTCCCAGCAAGAACAGCACCTCAACGGTTTAATGAGCCCCCAGCCATGTCCCATAAAAATTTGCACTTCGCAGGTCAGGTGACGGACTGTCCTCCACAGGATCAAAATATCACCGGGCATAAGATCTTCATTAGCCTGAGTCCACTAAACCTGCTTTCACTAAGAAAAATAACGGCGCTTATTTCTTCCACCAGAAGATAGCAGTGGGGGGAATTCATAGAAGGCTCCTTTTGTTTTTCAGGTACAACTCAAACAGTGACCCCTGGGGAACTTTTGACCTAAAGGACAGTGTGCCTTTAGGTCAATGATCCTCACAGTCCCAAATGTTTGATTTGCAAGTGTTTGAAACAGACCCAGCTTTTCCACTTGGACTTGTTTTTGTCATACAGCCCCCCTTCTTGGGGATGTGAGGGCCCATAGCCACCTTCTTCTCACCCCATGTGTCCCAGTGGCCGGGGGGGGGGGGATCCAGTCCCCAGAATGGGGACGTGCGTGTGCCATGCTGTTTGCATTCATGGTCACTGTGCTTTCTCGCATTTACTTTTGTTGCATTAACTGCTGGGTCTGTGGCCTTGTATCTTAGCAGGTGAGTGCTGTTGTAATTCACTGGCTGCACCAAGCCATGAGATACTCTCACCCAGGCACAGAGCTGTGCTCTGGTAGCAGGCTGGGCGCCAAGGGATTTTGGGGACAGGTCAAGACTCTGCGTCTCCTCCCCATACAGGTTCAGAATAAGCTGGTGACTCACTGGACACGTCCTACCGCTTGAGAGTAGGGGCTGATTCTCCATAGATAGATCATTATTAATAAACACCCTGAATAAAACAAGCAGTTCACTGCCCTCACGTCCCATAGATCTGATTGATGCGTGTCTAGGATGCACACAATTAAGAATGCTAATTTCCCTGATTTGATCATTACACACTGCACATGGGTGTCAGGTTATCATATGACACACCACTGTAATGTGCCAGCTGAAAGTGTAAGATCAAGTGTTAGGAAATAATGTAGCTCCTCAGGATGGCAAGACTTTCATTTTCAAAATTCGCTGGTTTATTACCATCACACAAATCTTTAAATTAAAATATTTTCAATTTCTATTATTGTAGAGGGATGAAAATCATACATACATTGGATTAAACCTACCAAGAGATTCTATTTAATAATGGAATGAAAATTTTCTCAGGAAAAAAGTTACTGTGAGAGTATTTTGGAAAATCTATATTATAGATAAAAATAAACAAGCAATGTACGCGATAAACATGGCTAAATGTTGTTCATACCCTTTCATCATGTTCTGCTACTGTCTTCAATATAGGACGTTTGTATCTTCAATATAGGACATTTATATTTTATAATGATTTATTATGATTTCTTCAATAGAGTTATTGAAGTTTCAAATTAAAATACATACAGGTTTGATTTTGCCACTTTTACCACACACACTGGCCCTTCTTTTTGGGTACCACCTGTTTTCCTAATACATAAAGATGCAAAGCAGGAAAATAGAAAAGGAAGAAGGGAACAAGAAAGGAGAACACAGAGAAATGCTACACCACATTCTGAGAACAATGTGGATGTCATGAGTTTTGAGAATAAGTGCTATTCCACTGTATATCCATTACAAGCTTCACAACTGATGAACTCTGCAAGTCAGAAAATACACTATCTAGCAATATAAACTATCTTCTTAAACGATGGACTTTTTCAAACTAGGGGTTTGAACAGGGTAGCCTGAACATCATGTAGAAAAATTCCTACAATGATACTCACTGTGGTATTATATATACACAGCACATATATACATAATATATATATGATATATATATATATGATACATATATTCAAGAAATAACACAAAACATTGAAGAATAGAGACTGTTGGACAAACTAGATTTATTCACTTAACAAAATATTATTTTGTCATTTGGTCCAAAAAAAGGTGATAACTAAGGAAATGCTTGCTCTAGTGTACTTAAAAAATCAGAGTTAAAATCTCAACTTGATCATAGACCAGCTATGAGATCAATAACAAGACACATAAAGTGTCGGCCTGTGTCTCATCTGCAAATCTGATGTAATGATACTACCTACATGGGTGTAATAAGCTAACAAGAAATGTATTTTAAATATCTGAAGCTTGCAACAGTGCAGTCACTTGTCATTATGGTTAAAAAAAAAAGCAGAACACACATACATATGTGAAAATATGTGCAAAGTACTATAAACATCCTAAAATGTTATCTACTGGGTGGTAGGAATAAAGGGCAGTTTTTCTCTTTCTCTACTTTTCTTTCATCTCCAAATTATCAATAAATAAGTATTCATCTGGGAAAGTTTTAATTTAGTCAACAAACCATTTTAAATGTCAATACCTAACTAAATTTCACCTATTTACTTATTTAAAACATCCCAAATATTTTTTGATCTCCTATACATGCCAAACACTATCCCAAACACCGGAATAAGGCCCTTCCTACAAAGTATTCTTTAAAATTTTTATATATTTTTTTAAATTTGCAGTGCGGTAAAGGAGGTACAACTATATTCATGGCAGAACTCTGTTCTAATACCTGTATGAGGTCCTGAAATAAATATTAAAATTGTCTCCAAGCTCCACAAACCCTACAGCCCTCTGCACCATCTCCTTCCAGATGACAAAATCCTGCTCACAAGGAGCCTGGAGGACAAAGTGTTCCACTTTTCAGCAGATGAGTCAGTCCAATGGGAAAATTTCCAGTTTAGAATGTCATACCACTGTGCAGAATTTCTCCTTTTTCACGAGATAGAGCTCACCACCCCTATTTTCAAAATGAATGTTCCTCCAGTAGAACAGACCCTTCACCAATACCTCAAAAAATGAATTTCTGACAGGGAGCACAGGCTTCCTGGAACAACGTGGAGATTGCCCTGCTCTGCACAACCAGCTTCACAGTGAGAACCGCAGCTGTCCACTTTGCACACACTTCCCAGTGTGTTATAAAGGAGATTAAAAGGATACAGAGGCAGAGGGACAAAAAGGCATGTGGGACCCCAGGTCCCCCAGGAATCTCCACCTGTCCCACTCTTAGGATGGCTCCACATCATTTATGTTCTAAAGTAGTAACACTGACAGTGACAAACAAGATTATCACAAAATCACTACTTCTACAACTGATTCTGTAAGCACTTCTAAAATGATATTCTCAGTATTTACTGTGGTCTTCCAAAAATCATAACCTATCTCCAGATCTCTTGTTATAAATGGTTCTTTAAGTTCCAAGAAGGCACTAAGTTGGAGCACAGCTGCTTACATTTCCCTATGCACACAATGCCCCCTGGCAAAAATGCAGCTTCTCACCCCAGTGGGCAGGGGAGGCCTGAGACTCTACCTTCCAACAGGTCCCTAACACTGCTGCTGCCACTGCCGCTGCTGCTCCCAAACTACACTTTGACCAGCAAAGTCTCACAGGCACTGTTTGCATTTCTGTCTCCAAAAAGTCCTAAGTCAGTAATGCTGGCTGATGGGGTTGTAGTAACTAAAATTTTTTATGCCATATATAAAGCAAACCTTTTGGCACAGGAAAATCTGAAGATGTCACTAACATTTCCCTGCCTGAAATAAATGATTCTTACATTTACCGACAACCTGTTCTGCTGAGTCCATTCCCAAATATATGTTCCAGTTTTTCCATCCCCGTGACAGCCCCTGGTCCTCTCCGAGGCCTGTGGGGGCTGGGAGAGCTTTGTTCTGCTTTGTTCTCCTGTGCTCTTGTTCAGTGTTACTCACCTGCCTCATCCTTGTCACACCAGTTTGCATCTCAGTCCTCACCTCTCATGACTGGCCTGCTGCACAGGGCCTCTGGCCAGACCCAGGTCCTCACCAAACAGGGACCCCTGTCCATGTGCCACCTGTCAGATTTCCAAGTCCCTCCCACGCCTCGTTCCTCAGTAGCTGCACTTCTTGTTTCTTCCAAGCAGCTTCCTTGGTCCAGCATAGCAAAGCTGCAAACCACCCACATCACCGATCTTTTCCTCCTGGCCTTGGTGCCTTCTCCTTTCTCTTCAAACTCAAGCCGTGTCCAGGGGAAGAAACCAGTGTCCCTGGGCTTACCCCCAGCTTCAGCAAAATTGGTTACAGGTATCTCACACACAGGCACGCACAGAGTTATTCTTTCTGCCAACTACCACTAATGGATGTTTCATTCCATTGGTGAAAAATCCAATCACCGGACATAGAGACACAATATGCAATTAAAATGCTGTCCTAACCCATGAAATGCTCTGTGTTGGCGGCCTGATAACAAGAGATTCCTTGAAACCTTCTGAAGATGGAAACTCACTTCTCTTGTCCTAGGCCTTCAGGGATCAAGTTGAACACCGCACACCTGGGACTTTCCAAGCCCGCACACTGCTGGTGGCTCAGCTGAGTCCCTCCACGTACCTTTGCTAGGGCACCTCATGGGCCGTTGTGGTACAGCATCAGACTCTGGTGATCCCCAAACAGGCGATGGCATGAAGTGGGCATGAAAACCCTGAACATGGGACAACAAGAGAAAGATGCCAGCGGCTCTGTGCTGAGCAGTTACGGTCCCAAGCAGCAGCCTGGCAGGTGGCTGACCTCCCACTCAGCACCTGGTCCCCGTGTCGCCTGCCAGGACACGCTCAGAAGACTCTGGCTTCTCCTCACCCCTTTCATTTTATTTTTCAGTGTAGGGAATGCATGTTCCAAAAACTCAATTCTCTTAACATTCAAGTCTAAGGTGAGGAAGAAAGGAAAACAAGAGAATGCTATCACTGAGTTGTTTTTTTATTTCATTCTTCTGTCATACATAACTGCTTCAATGTAATTTCTAAATTGAAATTTAATTTTAAAAAATTTTTTTCATTGCTGGGAATGAAATCCAGGGTTGTGCTCTATCACTGAGCTATGTCCTCATTCCTTAATTTTTACCTTTAATTATAAATTTATAGGGTCAGGGATATAGTTCAGTGGCACAGAGCCTGCCTGGCAAGTATGAAGTCCTGAGTTTGATTCCTGGTACCAAAAAGTTATAAATTTATAATCTTACAAGTTACATCACGTTCCATTACTCTAGGTTTGTTTCATAGATGTTTATCTTTCATACAGGTGTAATGCATAATCCCAGCTGCACTCTAAATTTATGTAGAGACCAAACCCGACTCCTTCCATATAATTAATTTCATCACCAACAGGCACTGCAGACACATTTTTATGTGTTGTAGTCTCTGTTTTCAAATAAGTCCAGAAAATCCTACAAAGTCTTAGTATATCCAATAAAAACCAGCTAACTGAAAAGCTCCCAAGACCTTACATGTCATTAAGCATACTTTTTATTTACGTGGTATAAATACATACATTTATTTCTGCTGGTTTAGTCTTCTTACATCTCACATTGAAGTTATATCACATATAGGAGAGGACAGGCAATGATAAAGACAACTATGGGCCCTTGTACAGAAACACTGATCCTTCAACCAAACGATCCCATGTCTAGAGATCTGTTTTATACATGTATGCAACATGTATGTGGAGATACTCAGTAAAGCAGTTTTAGGGATCCTACAAAAATGAACCCTACCAAAATTACTGGTAAAGTAATAAGCATAGCACACATTTATATGATGAAACATTTCATCCAACAGTTAAAATGATTCCGCTTGACGTATCTACATCCATACAGATATGAAAACATGGATGGACTTCAGAGGAAAACCTTGAGTCAAAAACAAACTCTGAAGGACATTCATCTGTATTTCTTTAAAAAAAAAACACCTACATGTCCTTTATGGTTAGAAACGTACAATAAAAACACAAACTATGAATGGAAAGACAGACACTACCCTGAGGACAGTGACTGCCTCTGCGGAGGGACAGAGGGAGATGAAACTGCACTGGGTTGTGAAGGGGATTTGAACTGTACCCATGATGTCGTTTTTAAAAAATCCAAAGAGAATATGGTAACGGTTAGTCTTTAATTCTGAGTATGAAGGATGTCCAATTTATGATATGCTGTATTATTTTATGTTTAAATTTTTTTAAAAAGGTATGTCACAGGCCCATTGAATGTAGTGAGGATCAGGTTTTCTCCATTATTAACACAACAAAAGCCAATCAGGCAAACAGAGAGAAGGGAAGAGGCCCCCGAGATATTTCACCACTGCTAGCGATTCCTACCAAATGCAAAGGCCAGCGCTCTGGTGAGACCACAGACCGAAGAACTGCAGCAGTTTGCACATTTCTGGTCTCTTGTGGGCTGGCAAATGGCACTCCTGGGTCTGCTCTGCACCACTGGGCCACCACTGGGTGCTTTCTCCACTGCCAGCTGTTCACTCAAGCTAAGCTGGACACTGGCTTGCTCTAAGGTGGAGTCACGCCTTCGCAAAAGCCACCAGCCTCCCTTCCTGTACAAGCAGATCAATGCTAATCCTGTCACCACAGGAAAATGACCGGGACTCTGCTCTAAGGGACTGTATGCAGGGCTGTTTTCAAAGCTTTAATTGGCTGTGCTTTTAGCGTAGCCAGAAGTCGGTTGGCTCACTCTGAAGCAATAATCATTTTAACTGCCACTGGAATGCAAGAAGTCCTAAATCATGAGATGACAAATGTAAATCCAATTTTCAAAAGGAAACACTTCTACTTCTCTCTCTAGTAACCTAAAAGTCCCTCGGATTCTCATAGTTTTCTTTCTTGAACTCAATCTATTTCATTTCACTATTATATCTACTAAGAAATGTCACTCACATGAGTTTCATTTTAAATTACCGTCATGCTTTCTTCAATCTGTATCTCCTCTCTGCATACCTGCCAATAAACAAAGTTAGAATGTAACCCTGAAAACCACAGTACTGCTATTTCAAACCGATGTCTGCAATTGTCCTTATTTTACACACACACACACACACACACACACACACACACACACACACACACACCCACACCCCCCCCCCCCGACAATCTCCATGCACTTAAATCTCTGGATTAACCAATATTAGGGGGAGAGAAATAGATGCCCTTCACCTGTACTCAAGCCAATGGGCTTTTCTCCAGTGCTTACTAGTTAAGCTGCCTGCTCACCGAGAGCAGCCTAATGATTACTCCCAAATGCGTCTGTACCGATTGTCCTTGCGACTGCAATGATGTAATCCACTGTTTATTATAGAAATAGGTAAAATTGGGGTACAAAAAGTCCTGTGTGTATGAAACACGATTAAATTGCTTTGGAAAGGGCAGATGTCTTTAAAAGTTGCTCTAGGGTTAGGGAAGAACAAGAAACCTTAAAAAAAGACTCAAAAAGCCAAACAGCACCCACCTTGCCCAGATGGCTTAGCAATAGCTTACACCTTGCGTTCTACTTTTGCAAACCCCAATGCCAAAAATCACGTGAATATGTCACAAATTGGCTATGTGAGAAAGACAATCTGAAACTCCCTCCGTCAGTAAACACCGGCCAAGGGAAGGACCATGGCCTTAGATCAAAACCCCAGCAAAATATTTACTGGATCTTGTTTCATTTTATAATCCACTGCTTTAACTGAATTTTAAATTAATCACCAATGGTCCCCCTTACAGTTGCCAAACAGCCTCCAATATATTCAGTTAGCAATTTCAAGTCTTCTTCCAATATTCAGTACTATGTACATACACTTCTTTCCCCAGAACACAAAAATATTTGATGTAACATTTCCCAATTGATGACCAATGAGTAAAGATAAGTGGCATCATCAAAAAACAGTGTTAAAAAATTTAAAATTTATCACAGTAAAAGGTAACGGCTATTAATTCCCCTCAAAATATTCCTCCTGGCCACTTTCTAGAGCAGGTCTGGAAGTCCTTTTTCCCATCTTTGGCTGCACTCCCGGGGCTGACTCAATGGGCTAGATCAACTCAAAACAATTATTTTTTCAGTCTCCCCAATCCTTTTTTATTTTTTTACTCCAAGATGGGGTCTAAACTGCCAAGGCTCAGCTCAAACTTGTGATCCTCCTGCCTCAGCTTCCCAAAGTGCTGGGACTATAGGCATGCACCCCGCCCTACTTCATTTGAGGATCAGCAGCCTTACAGGAAGGGAGCAATCTCTCACAGTTTCTCTTGCATGTTTCTCCCCAGCTCAGAGAAAGGCCAGGTGAGGACATGGTGAACGTGGCCTTCTGCAGGCCAGGAAGTACTCCCTTATCAGCCCTGAGCACCCTGACTCCCCTGCTTCAGAGTTCCCGCCTTCAGAGTGTGGGAAAATAAATTCCTATTGTTTAACTCAGTCTTTGGTGTCTTCCTATGGCAGCCTGAGCTGACCGATATGCCTGTCACTATTACCATTTTTCATGGTGCGACTGCATGAAAGCACTTGCTGTGGGCTCTTCCTCCACTCACGGAGGCTGGCACTCTACAGGGGATGGTGTTTTATTTTTGAGCTGTCCAAGCAGTGGTCAGTGTTAACCCCCTAACGATGGCCCAAACATTTGTGTATATATGTAGGGTTTTTTGAAAAAAAAAAAAGTATCACAAGTAATTATACTGTGTGTAACTTTACCCATCTGTTCTGGTTTTAAACCAGAGAATTTTGCCCTGGGCTGGTTAGTGACAGGTGTCCATTATGGGGCTGGGTTAGACTTCTCAGTACCACCTGTGCATGTTAGGTTTTTGGGTTTTTTGTTTGTTTTTTGGCATAGGGACTAGGGGTTATGGCTTGTAGACTGTTGGTCCAGACTGGTTTTTGGGCCGTGTATGTCAGGGGTCCCAAAATTGTTGTTTGTTTGGCTGTCAAAGGGCTGAGAAAGAAGTCCACTGCTGGAGGCATGGCTCCCAGTGGGTGAGAATGAGAGGCTGTTTATGTTCATACCTACTTTTCTTTTTTAATCTGTTTTCTGATTTTCTTTCCAGGCCACATAGAGCAGTGCACACCACTGTTGTTTTTTTAATTAGGGAATATTAGCTCTCAGTCTTTTTTTAACAACTGTGACCAAAACCCAACAGGTTGTTCTGGGTTGTTTTGTTTTGTTTTTGTTATAGGCCTCAGCTAAATCTAGTATTATCTTATTATCTATCTTTATTGTTAGGGTAAATGGTAAGTTAAGGGTAATGATTCAAAGAGCTTAAATCTGTGTAATTTTTTTTTTTTTTTGAGTTTTAGCAGCTTTTGTTGTATTTGTCTAACAAGTAGTTTTGTTGTTTGTCTAGCCCCATGTTGTGTTTGTTCTGGTTTGGTATAAAGGGCACAGCATGGTAGCTAGGTGTGGTATGTCTATCAAAAACCTAAAGCTGAGCATGGTGGCGCACATCTGTGATCCCAGCATGGGGGCGGCAGGAGTATCACTGTGAGCCTGAGGCCAGCCTGAGCTACAAGGTGAGACACTGTCTTAACAACAACAACAAAAAAAGTTCACATACGCCTGTAACTGCCATACTGTCATGGGTCTGAGGCATGTTTGGATTTTATCAGTAACAGTGTTGGGAATTTTTGTTTTACCCAACCAGATGATACCTAAAAATCTGACAGACAAGCCAGGTTTCTGGACTTTGTCTTTGTTTATGGTCTATCTTCAGGATAGCGAAGCTTTTTTTAGACTCTATACAGTGGCTTTTAAATCCATAAGGCAATTGGAGGTTAACATAATAACATACACATAATCAAACCCTTACCAAGAGCGTGGCTTGATTTAGGCAGCCAAGTCCTGGACTACCAGGCCACGACACAAAGTTGGGCTATGTAGATAGGCAACACCTGGAAGGTTTATGGTTTATGTTTTCAGGTGCAGGCAAACTGACCTTGACCTTTAGGTGTGACAGCAATGGACAAGGTGGCGTTGGCAAAATTTATGATGCAACAGTATCAACCCAGCCACAAGGTGAGATGACTGCATGTAGTAGAGGAGTTACTTTTTTAGTTTTTGGTAACTTGTTATTTTTTAATGTTTTATTTGGCTTTTGTACAGGCCACTCCAGAGAGTTGAAGGGGCTCTGTGTAGGGCATATTACTCCTGGTTTTTTTTTTTTTTTTAAAGATAGCTTGTTTTATTTTTTAAAGCTGCTAGGCTGTCAGGACTGTTTCACACATACAACGCGCACATCCTGTGGGAAAGTCAGTGGTGTGTGGTGTGGACTATGGTTTTTCTCACGTGAATTTGTAACTGGAAGCTTCTCTGTTTGGAGTCTCGCCAAGCACCAGTCAGTGTCCACTCCCAGTATGTATTCAGCAACCAGGGAAACAGAAACATCATACAGGCTTGGGGGCAAGTGTCCGAGACCCACCGTCACTCGGGTCTTTTGGACTGGGATGTAGTGACCTTTATATTTCTTTATGTGTATAGCAGATCTGTAAAACGGTCTGAGTTGTCACATATTAGCATTGACTTGGCTCCAGTATCTATTAACATCAGTATATGTTGTGCATTTTGGGGGACCAGTAAATATTTAATTTTACTGTGGCCTCTGGCTCCTGGGACTCCCCAGACCCAGGTATTTTGGCCCATCTTTTAATCGGGGTGAAAGAAGGCCAGTGTTACTCTGTTTTGTTTCACCAGGCCTGTCCAGCCTTGGGGGCCTGGCCCATTGGCCGGGCGTAACTGTCTCTATACAGTGAGTAACACATATAAAGGCAGTCCAGCTAATTTATTTGTGATTCGACTGGCAACCAGTAGGGTTTTTGTTTTGTTTTGTTTTGACTTAAAACAAAAAAAGAATAAAAACAATGATACAGAATTTCAAAACAAATATGAGATTAACAATGATTAATATATTGTGTACTGTTATCCTCAAAGTAGCTGTTCAGATTACAAGATATAGGTATGGAAAAATGATCAAACAATGAAAGTAAAAACCATTCTTTTTGATGAACTAATAGAGATTAGTACAGTTATCTGTCTTGTGAATATGTACAAATATATATATGAATATACAGACAGACATATAATCTTTGCCCTTCTTTCTTTTCTCTTTTCCCCTATCCCAGTTGTTCTTTCCTTTTGAGCAGTTTCTTTCCCTTTCGCTTTCACATATCTACTGTACATTTTGGGTCTTACTCTCTCAGTTTTTCACATAAATATACTGGAAGACAAAGTAGGTAGAAATCTTGAAGACATAGAGGTAGACAAAGAGTTCATGAGCAAAACGCAAACTGCACAGGAAGTACTTCAAAGAATCACCAATTGGGATCTCATCCTATTAAAAAGTTTTTGCACATCAAAAGAAAGCCAGTAAACAGTTTGTTAGATCTGGTGCCAACTGGCTTTTAGTGGCCCCACAGCGCATTTTTTTGGGGGAAGGTCCCACATGCCTGGGGCCCCTTTTATGTTGGCCCCCTTTTGTAGATTTGTTCTACCGTGGGTGTTTTATTTTTATGTTTCCCAGCCTGGCCAAGGCATCTACAGTATTGTGGATGGGGCAAACCCCTAAAGGGGGCTAGAAGGGCCATCACTGATCCACATGTGCCAGCTGGTCCATTTTTTATGTCTCATCAGCGGTTTTTCACCTGGGCAATGGTATTTTAGCGTGCACATCATTCGTGGCATGTCCAGTTTATGTAGCACCGTTAGGAAGTCTAGACAGGTTGTCTAGTTAGTGACTTGCTCTGGCAGGTCACCTGAATTTTTTCAAACCAGGCAAGCCGCTGTCATCAACCAATTGATCGTGGTTTGATGACCTATTTGGGGGGCTGTTCTCTTTATATCCTATAGAACTCGTCTCACAGAGGAGGTGTTGGCTGTGTTAGTTGTTTGGGACTTTTGTGGGCTTCTCTGTGTGTTATCAGCCACACTGGCCCTCAGCCGTAGCAGCCATGCAGGCCTTGTTTTATTCTCCTTTTGTTTTGTTTTTCAGCTCCTGCAGCTCCACCGCTGCACAGGTCATGTACACCCACTGTGTGCTGGGTAGAGGCAGGCGGCCCTCCTGGTCTTCTTTTCTGGGTTAGGATTTTCTTTTCATCTTCTGACAAACAGCCAACTTAGCACATAAAACTAGGGGATCTTTCTGGACTTTCGTTTTGACGTGAAGACTCACGTTTTTGGAGACATTTCTGGAGGAGGCAGTGTGTTTTATGCCTCCTAGCGTGAGCTCCATAGCAGCTAGCCATTGTTTAAGATCTTCCCTTACCTGACGTTGTTGGTTTACTTACTGGACGAGGTCATCTGGATCTTGGTTTATGCAGTGAAAGAGAGTGAAGAACGGCCACGCCACACACTTGCTTTATTTTATGGCAAGGGGGAGGAATCCGTCTACCATGTTTAAGGCTTTAAGATATCCCCAGGCTCCAAACGGACGGTTTTTCAATTCTCTATGGCTGCAGGTAGCTATGGCGAGGACAGGGGTTACTAGTCATTTTTCAGGGTTCTTCTTTGCCCTCAGGTGCTATTTTCACAGCTGCCAAGGGGCCATTTACCTTAACATCCTGCTGACTATGCCACTTATCAGACTGGGGGGTATGGATTTTGTGGGTGAGGTCCCCCAGTTAAAAACATGCCTTTTCAAAACATCAACAACACACAACACAAAATAAAGCACAAGAGCCATCTGTTTTTGTTATGTAATTCTTACACAGGTTGTTCTCTCACATTTACATTCTTACATACTAACCTCATTAACACATACATAGTTATCCACTGCTGAGTCATGGTTACATAATTATTTCCCACTATGTGCTTGTCCTAGACAAACTGGGACATCCTCAGGTGTCCTTAGATGCCCTAAACTTGAAAACAGTTGAAACAGTAAGTGCCACTTACAACAGCACTAAGAAGAATGAAATACTTGGGAATAAACTTTGTAGCAAGCCAGGCTACTCTAGTCCCAGGTCCCTGTCTCAGGTGCCACCCGTGGGAAACCAACCCACTCCAGTAAGGCCTCAATTGCCCTCTGGTTGCCCACAAAACTTAATCACTATCCAAATCTGCATGTCTTTCTGCAGAGAAGAAAAAAAAAACTCTTTAAAATTTACATGAACTCTTAAGGGACCCAAAAGGATTAAAATAATCTAAAAAAAGAAACTAAGTTGAGTATCTCATAATTCCTGATGTCAAGATTTACTGCAAAGTTACAATAATAAAAGAGTTGTGCCCACATAAAAAGACACATACACAGATGAAACTGAACAGAAACCCCAGAAATTAACTCTCACACATGTGGTCAAAAGAATTTCCACAAGGGTGCCAACCCCCACTGGCTGAAGAAAGGATGGCCTTTTCAACAAATGGTGCTGAGAAAACTAAACATTCATATATGAAAGATGCAGTTGAACCTTTACTTTATACCAGAGTGAAAGGAAAACCCAAAATTCATTGAAGACCTAAACAGGATATAAAACTACCAAACATGTGGGGAAAGTTTCAAGCTATTGGCTTTGGCAATGAAGTCTTAGATATGAAACTAACTGTACGAGTTGAAAATAAAACAAAGGATTGATACACTGTATCAAAATTAAAACCTTTTCTGCACCACAGGACACTCACTACCAGTCAAATAAAAAGGCAACCCATGGAACCAAGGAAAATATCTGCAGAAACAAGAACACGGTAAACTGGTACAAGCAGTAGGAAAAACAGTATTATGGTTCCTCAAAACATTAATAACAAAATTACCATATGACCCAACATCCCACATCAGGGTATTTATCTCAAAGAACTGAAAGCATTGGCTCAAACGCACATTTGCACACCCATGTTTATAGCAGCAGTACTCACACTAGCCCAACACAAGAAGCAACCAAAGTGTCCCTTGATGGCTGGATGAATAAGCCAAATGAGTTAATATGCGGAATATTATTCAGCCTTAGAAAGAAAGAACATTTTGACATAGTAGGAATGAACCTTGAGGTCAATCATGCTAGGTGAAACAAGCCAGTTACAAAATGACAAATACTGCACAATTTCACTTATGTAAGGTATCTACTGCCGTCAAATTCAGAGAAATAGAAGCAGTGTATTAATGCCAGAACTGGAGGGTGGGGTGGTGAGAAGCAAGCATGTCCAGTCTGTCCACTCGGTTTCCACATCGCCCTCTCCTCTCTGCACGTAAAACTTCCCTGAGATTCCCTCTTATAATCTGACATAATTCCTTCTTATTCCTTAAAGTCAACTCTACCTTCCCCTCCCTTTTTGTTTTTGTATGAGAAAGAAGAAAAGAGATAAAGCAATAGATGGTCAAAGGGGCAAGCCAAGCAGGGGCAAGGTTCTCGACAGAGATCTCATCAAGGATTTTGGTCCTAATCCTACAAGCCACAGGAAGCTACATGAGTCTCCTGTGTTGCTGTAAAAAACGACCATAAAGTCAGTGGCTTGGAAAAGCTGCAATTTATTCCCTCACAGTTCTAGAGGCCAGAAGTCAACCATCATTTTCATGGGCTGTGACCAGTAGGTGCTGGCAGGGCAAGCTCCCTCTGGAGGCTCTAGGGAGTATCTGCTCCTCTTTCAGTGCTGGTCAGCGCCTGTGGTCCAGGACTGTGACTGCCACTTCTCCAACCTTCAGGTCTAATATCTTCCAGTCTCTCCACTCGGTTTCCACATCGCACTCTCCTCTCTGCATGTAAAACTTCCCTGAGATTCTCTCTTATAAGGATGCACATGACTGCATCTGGGGTCAGCCTGGATAGTCCAGGATAATCTCACCATCTCGAGATTCTTAATCATATCTGCATGCCATCTACCGCTCCACACACCACAGAAAGTCACATAAGGTTCCAGGGTTCAGCATGTGGAAGGTCCATTTTTGAGGATATGAGAAATCCAGCTGGGCCAGAGCAACTGTCCAGGTAAAAAGCCTGGGTGGTGTGGCGGGTGGTGTGGCGGATGTGGTGGCGGCAAAGATCAGAGAAGTGAAAGGGATAAAAGATGAACAGGCAGAGCAGGAGGACCTTGTAGATACGCCGTGCATGGCCAGGTTTCAAGTGGTGCCATCCACTGAGGCACCTCCTGAGGCATGGGAAGATGAGCAGGGTGCAGGCAAAGATGGGGGCTGAGCAATTAACCTGCAGTACTGTGGATCCACGTCACACTGTTCAGTAAGACAAGGCTTTTTTGGAGGAAGCAGGAGAAAGAGCATACACCCTAGGGCTGGAGCAGATATCCACTTACCTTTTTTGTTTGTTTTTTGGTACCGGGAATCGAATTCAGGACTTTGCACTTGCCAGAGCTATATCCCCAGCCCTCCACTTATCTTTTTCATGTGGGTTGGGTAAGCCCTTAGTTTTGTCATATGAAAAAGGACATTAAAAATACTTATCCTCAAGGTTTGGATTAGTCAGGATTTTCCAGAGAAACGGAACCAATGCAATATATGTTTACTATATATTGGGATTTATAAGATTAGCTCACATAATCAGAGGCTGACTAATCCCACAACGGCTGCCTGCAAGCTGGAAAACCAGGGAAACCAACAGATGCTCAGTCCAAGAAGCCAGAAGCCTCGTAGTAAGAGAGATGCTGCTCCAATTCAAAGTCAAAGGCCTAAAATTCCCCTGGTCAGATGCTGGTGGGAGGCCACATTCCAAGGCTGAAGAACCTGAAGTCTGACAGCCACGGGTAACCTTGGCAGACAAACACCTGGGGCAGGGAGGGGAGCACGCCGAGAGCTGGCTTCCCTCCTCTGCCCTCTCATTCCAGCTGGGCTCCCCACCTCTTGGATGGTGCTGCCGACTTTAAGGTGGATTCCCCCACACAGTGGCCTACTGGCCAATCTTCCAGAAACACATTTACAGACAAACCCGGAGTGTGTTCACAGATTCTCTAGGCATCCCTCCATCCAGCCAAGCTGACAACTAAAATTAATCACCTGCGGGATACTGAGAAAACTGGAATAAAGGATGAAATGTGTGTGATACGATGGCTCATTAACAAGAAGCATTTATTACCTGCTTGATCCTCACTCACAGTTAATTCTTTGCCTGTGCAACAATTCAAAGAAAGATCATAGACGACTGTATGACTGTGAGACTGTATTGCTTCAACTGTATTGCTTTTCGAGAAGAATCTGAGTAAGTTAGTTTTGCTTATTCATATTCATTTATTGCTAAATCTTGATAGTAACAATTATTGATATATTCTGAAAACAGTTCAACTAAATGAAAAGATTTTCCAACTCATCCTTTACCAAGGAATAAAATGCTCAAGATATTTTCACATCTTTAAGATATAAAATGATCCTTTTGTTATAATGTGACAAAAATTGACAAACTGCATGAATAATTTAAGGATTAAACACATTTTTCTGTTCAAAAAACACAACCTAAATACTAGTTTATTTTAAATAAACATTTAGATATTTAGTAATTTCTGGTTTTTGATTAAAAATCATTGCAAAGTGAAACCAGACACTGGCTTTTCATAATACAATTTAATAAACTAGTTCTTAGTAAACAACTCTGAACTTCACTGTTATCAGTCATTCACCACGGCAACTATTTCTCCTTTATTAGCACAATGAAGGTCAAGACATTCTCACCTGGACTTACTTCACTTTCAAAATCTTCCTTAACTATAAATTTTTAGACATTCATGGCTCTCTGATGACTTTTTAATGTTTTACAACCCAACAATTCAGCAAATTTCAAGTTAAGCTTCAACTATTCTTTTTCTCCAAAAGTCAAACCAGATCCGAGACTCAGACCAGATCCAAGACATCATACAGAGTCACAGGAAAACACCCAAACGTCCTTTCCCTCCAGGTTGTTTTTGCACTGGCAACTGCTCCTGAACAACCAACTCCCAGGAAGCCCGTTGTCTCGGGTCCTGACACCGGGCTAACCTCCTCCAGACAGCTACTTCCCACTCCCATGGCCCTTTCCTCTCTCTCTCTGTTTTTTCCGTGCTATTTTAAGAGAATTTCTAGCACAATTTGTAAGTTTCATCATTTCAACTAATGAGTTATCTCATCAATCATCAATACAGAAATAACCAAAAGCATTTGGATCTACGCGGTTGACAGCTGAAGCAAATGGCATTTAGATATAAACCAAACTCCTTTCGGAGCAATTAAATTGCCACAAATCCAGTTCCAACGTGGAGGAAAGTCACAAATCCGCTTCCTCCAACTGTGGGCCTACAAGCTGCCCCTTTCAGGTCTTGGAGAGTTCAAGAGTCACATCAGACAAGCACGCAGCTGCTGAGTTCAGCCTCTGCTTTATTTTAGGCCTAAATAAAGAAGACATGAGTATGATTTGCAAGACACCAGGGTATCACATTCTTTTTTGTTTCAGAGACTTTTGACAACATATAACTTCACATTTTACAATTCACTGCTCAGAATGAGGGAGAATAAGAACTCAAAGCCTCAACAGTGGCTCATCCTAACGGGAGCAATCCTTTGAGGACAAGCAGCATGGATCACAGTTTAACCCAACTGCTTCTTAATGAATCTGCTACTTAGCAAGTTCAACTTGAATTTGGATGTGAAATGTTATTTGCTCCTGTTTTTTCTGTCCTGTTAGCATACTATCAAAAGTTTTATTTGTGATAAAGAGAAAATGATACAAACATTCACAAATCTAGTTCTCTTTGATGCTTATTTTATGGATGAATACTTTACATGGAGTAAAACCCAAAGGAAGGTTACTGCAGAGATGAAGTAAGAAAATGCAATTTCAAAGCAGAGGACAGCTGTCCGTGATTAAGAAGGCCGACACGAGCTGGGCATGGTGGTGTGCACGTACAGTCCCAGCACTCTGAGATTCTGAGGCAGAAGGATTGCAAGTGTGAGCCCAGCCAGGGCATCTTAGTGACACAGCGAGACCTTGTCTCAAAACTAAAAATAAAAAGGGTCTAGGAATACAACTCAGTGCAAATGCCCCGTGCTTAGTCCCCAGTACCACACACCAAATAAATAAATAAGAGGAAGAGGAAGAGGAAGAGGAAGAAAAAAGAGGCCAACGTGGGCAAGCAGCAAGGCAACCACAGGTGAGAAGCATCTCGCTAAGACTCTGCCTTTCCTGGAAAAGCCCCACCCATGAGGAATATAAAATCAGGCACCTAAGAACAGGCTGAGCCAATACATACTATGGGATGTAACTGATGTAATGGCTGAGGGTAGGGCCTGGGAAATCTTTGCACCTATAGACTGGCAGCCCTGACAGAGATGAAACTGTATGCATTTCTCGCCTACGAGTTGGCTCCTAAGTACAAGTAGAACAGAAAATCACCACGAGGCATTCTGCCTTATTCCACATATTACTCAGAATAACTCTCGTGGCTCCTTTGGCCACTGTGAGCAACTGTGTTGATTCCTGGGAATTTGGCCGTTTTGTTTTTCTATGTTACAAACCTTGCTGTGAATTGCTGTAATCTGTATAGGGCTCTTTTCCGGGTCCCAGAAGGAACACGTGTAGGACCAGAAAAGGCTGATGTTTCAGGACAGTAACCCACAGACAAGCTTGGCTCTTCATCCTTCACGGAAATCTGAATCTTCCAGGCTCCTGGTCACAGGCGTGAGGCAGAGGCCCCTCCTCTGCCACACTGCTTGAGTGACAGCTGTACCAGCTGGGGCAGCCTCTCCCCTTCCTGTAGCCCAACTCTGTCCACAGAAAGACTCCACCCTCTGCTGTCTCAGGCAGCCTAGGAACTCATCTGCAAAGACCTTACCTGTCCTGAGCCTTCCAACCCCAAGAAAATACAGCTTGCTTTGATATTCAAGGACAACTGGTTCCAGGACCCCTGTGGTTCAGATGCACAAGCCCCTTATTTAAATGGTAACATATGTGAACATAACCAAGCACCCTCCCATACACCCCTCTCTAGATTACCTATGACACCTAGCGTAATGCCTGTTACACACCACTTCATTTGTGTGGATTCTGTGTACTACTTGGCGCACAACAAATTCAACCTGTGCTTTTTGTAACCGTTTGGAATTTTATCTATAAATATGTTCAATCCTTGCTTAGTTGAGTCCTTGGATGCAGAACTTGTGGGCAAGCAAGGCCAACTGTACTCCTTGCACTATTTGAGTACCTGTGCTGTCAAGACTTGCTCATGACTTTGGAAAACCATGTCCCCAGCACGATGCTGCATGTGGTGATCAAATGGCCAACATGCCAGAGCTGTGCCAGTCTGCATGCATAGCTATCACGTACCAGGATTCAACAGGGATAGCAAAGGCTCCTTTTCTTGTATTTAAAGTCCAACAAATTCTTGAAGACACATGGGAATACTAGATACCAATGAGTGCCATTATTTAAATCTATTTCACTTTGACATCCAATTTTCTTATGAATCTGTAACATACTAAAATTTGTATCCTGAAAATTACATATTGAAGTTATTTTGGGTCTGGTTCTTATTTTTCAATCCTACTCTGACACTGTCCTGAATGGTCAGCCTCTGTCCAGCTCTTTAGTAAACTTTTTTTCCCAATTGATTCTCTAATCCTGAACACCTATTAAATGCATGGGTCTCTAAAGTTCTTGGTTTGTGGAGGGATTTCAGGATGCAAGGGAAGTTTTCACCATACATCCTCACTGTGTTTAGGGACTTAATTATTCTGACACCACCCTGACAAAGATGGCCGGGTCAGTGTCAAAACATCATGCTTCTCATTCCTTTCGCTTAAATAGTCAGAATTTTGTCTTGGCAAGTTGTTTTCCTTCAATTAGGGTTACCCCACCCATTTCTCCTAATTAATACAGCTAAGCCTGCTGTTACTTCCTTTATGTTAATATTCACCTGCTCTCATCTCTCTACCTCCTTACAGCTCATCACACTTCTTACATCCAAACTGATTCACTATACACAGGTGCAAGCATCCAATTACTCCATTTTATCTTCTGATGAAGCGGGGTTTTTTTGAGCATTTATATTTAAAAATACAGGTAATTTGTATTATGAATTTCTTGCTTACTTCTTTACACTACTATTTAGACAGTCTGTTGGTTTTGGACATTTTGTGCACAGGTAGGTAATTTCATCTACCAATTTCATTTAAGGATGCTAAATGAGGAAATACAAAATATTTCTCAACAAAAAGGGAGCTTTTGGTCTGACAGAGTCAGAGTCACCACTCTAGAAAGTGTTACCTCCCAGCCACCATTCTGGAGACCAGTCCTTCCTGAAACTCAGGACAGGGCTCTCGGACTCTGGGAGTCACACCCTCCCTTCCCATGCCAGGAAAGCCAGTAACCTCTGAGCCTGTAATGATACCGCCCAAGGGACACGAAATGGGAGACATGAAAGCCTGCCAGTTGGCTGGCCTCGTCACCTGATGTAACACCAAGCAGAGGGCAGCTCACTCAGAGAATTACGAGTTACACCCACCCCAAGGTCCCTGAAGCCACTTTACAAGCAGATCAGCTTTGCTCCCTACAGCTCCCTACTCAACCTACGGGCAACCTGGGGAACAACATGGAGAAGAGGCCAATGGAGCCAGGTAGGAGCTTATGAAGAACTGGGGAGCATGAATTTTAGGGCCCCTCTGGACCACCCCACACTGGGTCAGAAGACAAGCCATGGCATGTGAAGAATACAAGGCTTTTGCCTCCTGGGTTGGACCTGCTGACTGGCAAATGAAGGGAGCTACTGTGTTTGCTGCATCACAGACTCTACAACACTCCAGCAATGTCAGGCAGGCCAGGAACACCTGCAGAGGAAGCCCAGGCATTACCCATTCCTTCTATCGCAGCCTCTGCCTACAGGCAGGAGCCTGGAGATGATGTCACCGGAACCCAAGCGCTGGTTAAAGGTAAGGATGGGTGCTGCAGGAGCACAGAGCAGTCGCACAGACCTTTCACGGAGATCTTAGTGGCATCTTCAAGGACAAGATAGTTTCGGTTGGATGATGCCAATTGTTCCTGAACAACCACAGCAGAAGGGGCCAGGCAGCAGCAGGACAGAGGCTGGGAAACAAGAGAGGACCAGACCACAGGGTATCTAAAGCCAGCCTGGGATGCTGACTCTATCGCACAAAATGGAAGTCACAAGATTTAGAGCTGGGGGTGACATCCCTCCTGAAGGTGGAGCTCTCTGGTGGTTTGTGGGGACTCTTCGGGTATCAGTGCGTAATTTGCATACTGCTGGGGGAACTGGGCCCAGAATGGCTTTAACAGTACATATGTTAACTCCATTTATTTTGAAAGTGATACAGGAAAGGTCACACCCAAGGGTCACACACAGATGCTGGGCCAAAGACCTTAGTTTCCACCCCAGCATGCTCACTTACTGTGACATGACTTTGGCCAGGTGGCCTGGGTCTGGGAGCTTGTTTTCACACACGGATTGGAAGGACTAGTGAGGAGTAATGGGTTGTCAGTAACGCAGTGGGTGGCCTGGCACCTAGTGAGCATTTTCTGGTAGTAAAATAAACCTTCATGTTTGTTTTAATGTACAGTAAGGGAAAAGTCACCAGTGATTTCACAGATACAGCATGGACAAGACCCAGTGTTGAAGTGACTCTTCAGTACTGGGACTGAATAAAGATATCAAGTGATCAGTGCCTCTTTAGAAAGACCATTTCTCAGCCATGGCCTGCACGTGTAAATACCCTAATCATGAACATCAACAGAGATACACTTTCTGACTTTCTAGGGCTTTCTCTGTCCTAATTCCCTGTTTTCCCATAAGCCAAGAATACTACCTGTGGTGTATATATTCATATTTCTTATATTCTGAAATTGAGTGAGAGGGAAGAGATGGAGAAAAGGCTTAGATGGTCAACCACCAAAATTATTTTTTAATTTTTTTTTTTTGTACCAGGGATCAAACTCATGACCACATGCTTGCAACACAGGCACTTACACCGCTGAGCTGAATCCCCAGCCCTCAACCACCAAAATTTGACACAAGAAAAGCTCCACTGCTGCCTTCAAGTTGATGCCAAGAAGTCACAGCTTGTTCTTCTCAAATTTATCAATAACGTCATAGAAAAATATGTCTTTGCAGTCACTTGTTCAGAAATGGAAAGGCATCCCCCATCCCTCCACCCCAGGTTGGTGCACAAAGGGCCTATTCAGTCTCAAATTAGACCCACATTACAGAATGAGCAGGATCATCATGAACTTAGGACGCTGGCGACAGAGTAAGAGCAGAACAAGGGACAGAAGCCCACCCCCACCTGCAGGAGATAATGTTTCAAGATTGCCAGCAGATGTCTCAGCTACAGATAGCACAGAACCTTGCATATACTGTTTCTCCCCCAGACAGACATACCCACCATAAAGTTTAATTGACAAAGTAGGCACAGGAAGAGATGAACAATAACTAACAATGGAATAGAACAAATACAACAATATAAGTTATTTATAATTTGTTAATTTATAATTATAAATTATTTATTTCTAGAAGTTTCCATGAAATATTTCAAAATCACAGCTGACCATAAGTCACTGAAACCACAAAAAGTAAAACGAAGAGGGATCCAGGCTGAGGCAGAGACCAGCCTCTTTGATAGGGCAGACCTAGAGCTATGCAGAATTTTGAAACTGTAGGTAAATTCGTATTGGCTGCATAGCCACCGACTTTCCAAGCTTCTTTTATACTTTCTTCTCCTTGAGTCCTTTTCAGCTTTAGCCTCTTTGAAGTCGCACAGCTGTTGCTGGGTAAGTAGGAGGGTTACCCTGGCAAAGAAGATGGGGTGTGAAGATGGTATTTTAAGAGCTAAAACAGCCCAAGTGGAGGTACAGACTCCTGAAAATCATGATGTGTGGAGGGACCTACAAGTGGTTTTGCGTAACTAGATTGGAAAGGGCTCTGCACTCCAATCTCTCCCTGATTCTTAGCCTTCTCAAAGCTTCGTTTCACTCAGTCAGCTTCTCTCAGCCAGCACAGGCAAAGCAGATAACCACACTGAGCTACCTGTGGACAGTGTAAGTGATTCAGCACAGTCTTTTAAGGGTTCACACCTCTAACCCCGGTTTTGCATAACTGTGCATAGATATACCTAACAGGCATTAAGTATTCTCTTTTACTGACAATTTCTCCTCAGTCATCCCATATTCTACAGGGAGCTGCATAAAAAGAAATCGCCGCTAAGCCAAATGAAATCTTTAATGAATATTTAATTAGGACCTTTTCAGATAGTACAATAGTTAGGGGGAAAAGTCTTTTTACAAAGGTAACACTGAGGTGAGGAAGATGGAAAAAGTCAACAGAAGAGTTTCCTGTCTTTCTCACCAGTTCCCTCAAACCATTTCTGCTTTTCATTGCTTCTCCTTTTCTTGCATTTCTATACCTAGGGACTCTCACAGACTCCCACAGCAAGGCAGAAACATGCTGTGAGCAGCCACAGGGTCCAGACAACACCAGCGGCCTGAATGCTTCTGTCCTTCCAAGCATCTGACATGGTCTGCAGCAAAGAGATGGCTTGGAGGCCACTGGCCTTGGGTCTCTCATGCCTTTCAGTTTCTGCGTAAAGGTCCATGATCTGTACCAGAAGCCAACAGACTTACAAAAAGCCAGAATTAATACTTAGTTGTTGCAGGCCACATGTTCTTGGTCATAACTACTTATTTCTGCAGCTGTAGTACACAAACAGCAAACAGATCACACATAACCGGTTAAGTGTGTCTCTGTCCCAATAAAACTTTATTTATAAAAACAAGCAGCAGGCAGGATTGACCCATAGGGTCATAGTTCACCAACTCATGGATTATAATGAACCACCCCTACGGTAATACTGGCTCCACAGTCAAAATGCTCACAAAGGAAGGCCACATACAATACAGCTTTGTCCTATGTGCCATAAACCACGTTAAGCAACTAGGATACATACATTCATTTATACATACAAGGTGTGATCGCAAAATACAGTGACTTTAAATTTTAAAAACTTATTACCATAAAATGACACACTGCCAAGAATGCTAAGCTAAGAGCATTCAAAGTAAGGGGGCACATTCTGAGAGGGACTCACGGCAATTTGTCTTTTATTGTAATACATTTTTAATTTAAACACTCACCATTGTTTTCAACTCCCCTTTGTATATCATTCACCATGAATTTTTCTTGCTTTTTAAGTTATGAAAGTATAACAACATGGAAAAAACATAATACCATGTAATAATTTCATATCAAATCCTTATTTATTCCTGCATATTTATCATCAGTGAACACTTCATAATGGTCATCATATGTGGCTTTTCTTCCGGTGTGGAGATTGAACCCAGGACTTCATGCATGTTAAGTACATCTTTTAACATACTTTTAGTGGACAATATAACTAAATATAACTTCTTATAACATCCACAGCCAAAAATCTAGTAGTACAACAGAAAAAAACTGTAGATATTTTAGAATCACAGAGGATGCCAAGCGGAAAAACAAGAGGTAGGATGGCAGCCTATAGGGGAAGGAAGGAAGCCACAAGTCAGGCCTGTACAAACAAAAACTGCAAAGCTCCCGGGGGGCCAAAAGCTCCAAATGTCTCCAGTGACTCACTGTTTCACCTTTCTGACCCATCCTTCTGATTACAAACCACACTGATAGTTCAAGTAAAAAAGAGACAAAGATGACAACGGTAACAGCCTAAAGCCCCAAGGTGCCTAGAATTATGGAAGTGACAACAGCAAGACCACAAACAACGGTCACGGGAAAAGTAAAGCTGAGTGGACACCAGACAGTCAGGGAACCCTAAAGAAATGAGTTGCAGGAAATGGGCCAACCAGTGGTGAGATGAGAATAGCAGGTGGAGAAGGAACCACCAGACAGAACCTAACAATTCCCATCAGCCAGCCATTCTTTCCCTCACCTCCCAGGCCCTTTCATGGAGTTTTCATGTGGGTTTGAAGGTCTCCTCTCCTACAGTTGTTGGATACCTCACCATCTCTCACATCCTCCTCTTCCTCTAGTCTTCCCAGTTCCTACTTCTTCATCTCATTCCCTTTTCCACCCCATCAGGAAGCTCAGATATTTCCTCTATAAAATGTCCTTCCGGCTAGGCGAGATGTTGCTCTCTACTCCTCCAGGCTTCAGCAGCCAATGGATAAGTCTCCCAGCTTCCTACCACTGTCGATCTTACCTGCAGCACAACACCTAAAAAGCTAGCACCGTGTGCACCTCACTGCAGTCTACCTTATCCAATGCACGTGGACCTTAAGCTATGAGTGAGTCCCACAAACCTACATCAATCCAGTGTGTGTACGACCAGGGAATGCTGCTAGATTACAACACCGAGCCCTGAGACCAAGATCAGGGGTCTGATTTAGGCAGTCTGTGTCATGAACTTACACAGACACACATGTTCTTGGGAAAAGGAGTTTTATATAGTTCAGAGCTTTGAAGGTTCAAAGTCCAAGATCCAAAGGTCCATCAGTTTGGCATTTGATGAGGTAGAAAATGGTAGCACATCTCGGAAGCTCAGAGAAAACACATGGGCAGGGCCAGCCTCGCTCTCTCACACAACAATCTTCTTGCAAGAGTGACCAATGACGCTCCCACTAAGCCCCACTGCCTGAAGGTTCCTCCACCATCTGGAAAGCACCACATTGGAACTAAGCTTTAACCACAAGGAACTCTTGGAGGACACAAGTCATATTCACCTCACAGCATGGCACAAAACTGTCCTGATCTCTGGGATAGCATCTCCAAGCACAGGTCAGCAGTTCAGTCACCACAGTATTACTGCAGTTATAAGCAAAGGGACAGCTCCATTTGGAAACCCCAACCAGGGAACATGTCTCAATCCCACACAAATGACATTTGATGTACACAAGGCACACTTCCCATGCATGTGGAAAGCCTTTCATGACCAAGGTTTCTGCAAAGTGACCATTTCTCATTAGGCAGCTGCTGTTGAAACTTTTTATCCCAGTAATGTGCCATGAGAAAATTACTTTCTTTAATAATAATAATAATGTTACTGTTACGCTAGACACAAAATGTTTCTTTGTTTGACTATAACAAGACTTTGGAAGGTTTACCAGTAGGGGGAGGCGGGACCCTGGAATGAAACAATTGTTAAAAGAGGAGACACAGCAAGACATTTAATTATCCCTTTTCTGTAGGAAAACTGAGCTAGAGGTGTTCCTCAAATACTTCTCATGGAGTCAGAGCTGAGCTTCTAACAGGCCATCACCTCTGGGACAAGAAGAGAGGTTTCCCAAAGCATAACAAGTTATTAAGTCTTTCAATTGTAAACCGTGAGGTAAGCTTTAAATATAAAGCTACCAGCTACCAGTATACAGAATATTTGTCTTGTACTCAAACTGCGCAGTCAGAAGTAGAACCCAGTACTAGTGGCGAAGTCTAATCCAAAAGCTGCTAGCATTCACTGAGTGCTTACCTTGTGCCAGATGCTACGCATTCTTCCTTTGAACTTTTAACAACCACATTTCTGCATCATAACTGATGGTCATATTTTAAAGACAAGGGAGCAGATTTTGAGAAGCCAAAGTCAACAGCCTATGAAAGGGGCAAAACTAGGATTCGAACCCCGGTAGCTCACAGTCAGTTCCTGATCCTACCTCGGGAATCATGCTTCTCAAAACACAGAGGAGTACATTTTGGACTTAGGAAGAATGCAACAATTTTCCGCATCAGAAACACATCAGATGGGGCGAGGGAAAGCTGACAGATAATGTTGGGGCTGTCATTCTCTCTTTACTTTCCTCCCACTACTCCTGAAAAAGTTTTTTTTTTTTTTTTTAACATTACAGGAAAATTAAGGTCACACCAAAGGTTACAAAATATGGTAAGTTTTCTGAGAGAGGCAGAAGGGTAAAATGAAACAACCTCTGATTTAGAACCATAGTGTTTGTATGCTGATCCAGGCCCAACACCAAGCCTCCAGCCCCTCCTTCTAAAATTGTCTTAAGATACATCTCACTCTTATGTTGTCATCTGAACAGTGCGACTATATAAAGGAATCTGTCTAGCACTTGTGCTTGGCAGAGAGTGGGTATTGTAAATTTTTTCTTCTTTATCTCTGGGTTCCCATTTCCAAACACAAGCAAATAGCGCTTTTGCTACACGGGATAAATCCTCTCTGGACACCTCTCCCTCCCTCACCCAAAGAAATACCAGTCATAGGGCATCTCTCCGCTGTGACATCAGAGTATTTGATATGCCCTCTATTGACAGTGCATAAAACTGCATAGATTAAGCAAAAAATTTCATGCTTTTGATGCAAACAGGACCACAAGGCAATATGTAAGTATACTAAAGCAATCTACATGTGGGGGGAAGGGAAACCATTAAAATAAAATGCTGTCGATTATTTGAAAGTAAGAAGAATTAAGATATGCAAGGACCTTGATCAGTCAGTAAAGAGAGTTTTTTTTCACTACTTTTTCTACCCTTCTTCAACACAAACTGGCAGTCGATAAAAAGCCACAGCATTGAATCATTAAGACCTTCTTTCCTCAACACACATATTTTCAGTGGGCTAAAACACTACCACAGTGATATGTGAAGTAAATTTTTCAAACCTTCCATCGACAGCCTGATGAAGCTATGGCTTGAAACCCGACATGCATGTTTTAAAAATATTCTGAATAAAGTTAAGGCACTTTCATTTTCAGATCAAGGGTCCTGACCTAAACGCAAAACCCCTTGCCCTGCAAATACGTACCAGTAAGAATTAAAAAAAAAAAAAAAATTAAACAAAAAGTAAAAGAGCGTTCGTGAGAAGTCCATAGTTGTAAGATAGTTGCTTTCCCATTAAGCATGTAGCAGCTTGGCGAGGGAGTTTTCTTACACGATGGCTGTCCATCACAACTGCACCACACCTCGATCTAAGCTAAAATAAAGCACTGATAGGAAGCATATGGCCCTTAAAAGCGTTCAGGAAAGCCCTTAATGGGAATCCTCACGGGTTGTCAACATTCACAGGGCAAATCACAAACCTGCTTCTTCAACCAGAAAACGGCCGCTCTGGGTTCCCAGCGAAAGGAAGACTCCTGCCACACAAGAAAGCTATCCTGGGCTTCAGTTCTTTCGTTTTATTTATTTTTTTAACGACAAACAAAACATTCACTGGACACGCGTTTCCCTTCCCACTCTCATGCTCATTCTTTTTAAAAACCCCTCCATTTTCTTCTTTCTTTCACGTTAGAGAAATTCACTTCCAGGACTGAGTGTTTAGAAGACTGGCTGAGAAACGAGGTAGCAGAGTTTGCTTTGCAATTTTTTTAAAATTTTTGCACGGTATGACAATTACGTACATCTGTCTCCAAACAATAAGTGTCAGGAATGCACAACGAAGCAAAGCAATGGAAGGCGCTAGCTCGAAGAAGCAGGCACCAGACAGCTGGTGTGCGCCGTGTCACAAAGGCTGCCCGTGCAGCGCACGAGCTGGGAGTCACAACCCCGCCGGGCTCGCTGCAGCTTCAAAGGCATCCGGTGCTAAGGCAAAAAGGGGCCCCGGGCACGGCGACCACCGAGGGGTGGGGGCGCGCGCACTGGGTACCCCAAGGAGGCCAAGGCTGGGGAGAAGTGAGGGAGGCTGCGGACGCGCTGCGGGCAGGCGCGGGGTCCCGCGGAGTCCCGCGGAGGGAAGAGCGGGTGCGGGGGAGGCGCTGTGGCCAAGGCGCGGAGGAACCGCTTGCAGACCAGGCCTGGGGAGGCCACGCGAGGGCGCGGGGCCGAGAGGCGGAGGGCGAAGGGGGCTCCTGCGGCCGGGGCGCGGGGCGCGCCGCTCACCTGTATTGTTTGAAAAGCTGGTCCGACTCCCGAAAGCCGTTGTTGAGCAGCATGTTGATGCCGGCCAGGGCGAGCTCCGCGTCCTGCAGGGGCGCCGCCGCCGCCGCGCCTGAGTCCCTGTCGTCCCGCCGCGGCGGGCGCTGCTGCCCGGCGCCGGCCATGGGCGCGCGAGACCCCGCGCTGGGCCGAGGCGACGTCGGGGAGGCGGCTGCGGCGGCCCCGCGCGCTGCCGGGCCCGGCTCCACCTGCTGGGCCGAGCGGGCGGCCGGGCGGGCGGGGACGCGGGGAGGGCGGAGCCGGCCGGGCTGCGGAGAGGCGCGGCGGGGATTACTCAGCAGCGGCCGCCCGCCCCGCGCGCTCGCCCGTGCAGACGCCCCGCCGCGCCGGCCTCGCCACCGAAGCCGTTTCCGGGCGCCGTCAACCCAGCCGCGCTCGGCCCCGGGCGGCCGCCGCCCCCGCTTCCTGCAGCCCCCGCGCCCGCTGCCTCGCCCGCCGGCCGGGCTGCTCCGACCCGCGCGCGGCCCCGAGGGCGGGACCCGGCAGTGGGGAGCCCGCGGCGCCCAGGAAGGGTGCGCGGCGCGCACAGGGCCCGGGTCGCCGTCCGCGCCGCCGCGGCTGCCCCTGCCTGCAGACAGGGGCCTCGGCCTGAAAGCCCGGCCGCGGCGCCCGCGACCCCCAACTCCATCCCGAGCGGCCCGGGACCGCCCACCGGGACGGAGCCGGCCAATCCCCGCGGAGGAGGGCGGGGCCTCGGGCACCTGCGGGACCGCGCGGGTGAGCGCGCTGCGCCCGGCAGAGCAGCGGATCCGGGACCACCCCCGGGGCCGCCGCCTGAGCGGAGCGGCGAGGGCAGAGTTCCGTGTGTCACAAACTCAATATTTAAAAGTTAGGAATTAAGCTTGAAGGTGTGACCTGTTCTCACCCTGGCGTGTATACGCGCATACCAATGAAGGAGAAGAGTGCTGGTTTTTATATGACCAAATGGCACAGAGGTGACGCTTGAAGCATCTTTGACTAGTTCTGTCTTTTCTGGTGATGCCTGGATGCGTAATATAGAGACAATTATAAATCATCCTCTCCAGTTTAGCAAAATCAGTGTATTGTTGCCACTAAGAGTATGTTCTTACTGCCAGATTAGAACACCTTTTCTGAGTCATTGTAGTTCTTAGAAGATTAATTCAGTTGGGAGAGACTTTGCCCTATTGAAGCATTACCGACAGAATAGTTTTTAAAAATAAAAAGCAATATTGGGTTTAGAAATGACCTCTGAATTTTAAATATGTCCAATGTTATAGTGGGATCAATATGATAAATCACCACATAAAATATTGCTAAATAACTTCATCGTGTATGTTTTTACTTGGTTTGTGATTATGCCATTCCTTACAAAATTATCAAAATCCATACAGTGTGTCTAACATTCATCTGTGCAAATTTAGGGAAGGGGTATGAATTGTTGTCATTCTTCAGTTATAGGTTCTTTGAGACAGTCTTTCTATGTTGCCCAGGTTGGCTTCTAAGTCCTGGACCTAAATCCTTGTCCTGCCTCAGACTTTAGAGTAGCTGGAAGTATAGGCCTACACCCGGCCATCTGTCCAACTGTTGTAAAACCATGCTAATTGTTTATTACAAATCAGAGCACCAAAAGAAGCAAGAAAATGCATGCTTTTCACTGCTGGGAAATAAGACCTTGTAAAGCTGGAATTGTCGAATTCATGCTGTCTGAGGATTTGGCAAATTGACCCCTTCCCATTTTTTTTGTTTTTACTCTAACTACTCTTGGGTTTAAAATAGTGCTAGATACTCTGGTTTCTCTTCAGATCATATAAATCTTTCACTTTTTTACTCAAATAGTGCTATTCTCAAATATAGGTGGTGTCAGACACCTTTCTGGCATTCAGAGGCTGTAGCCTTTTGTTTTTAGGATATTGAAGCAAAGAAAAGAAGTGTTTCCCAAGGTCCTGCATTGTATTTATTGTGAGAATATAAGTAGAGGATTGCACATCCCACTGAGCCACCGAGTGTAAGCTCCCCAGTGACAGAAGTGGCCAGAGGTTCTTTAATAAATTTGTCATTTTATGGGGGACTGAACCAAGGAGCTCTAAGCTACAACCCCAGAGAAGGTCTCTCTCGGTTGCCCAAGCTGACCTCCTTAAACTCTGTATCCTTCTGCTCTACTTATTGAGTACCTGGGATTGTAGGCATGCATCTCCACACCTGGCAATACATTTGTGTCTTTAATGAATTTATTTGATGGGCAGGACCTTAGCAGTTCTCAGGGACTCTGCTATCCACAGCAGCCCACTTGTGGCCCCTGGCCACACATTGTTGGTGACAGCAGATAGGGCCAACCTGACCACACGCCTGGCATGTGCAAGCTGCCTGAACTTGGGACCTGTGGAATCATCCATCCCCATCCCTGAGACAAGCCAGTCACCAAAGAAGGAAAGCCAAAAGCAGAGTACCAAACTTAAGAGGTAGCCTGCCTTCCTTTAGGTGGTCACAGCAGCACCTCCTATTACTGGGGAGCGGGGAAAAAAGAATTTCAAGGAATTGGTGACACCTTAGTTACTGTTAACCAGTTGTACTTGGGGCCCTGCAGCTGAAGGTGGGGGAGGGGTGAGCAGAGTCAAAGCAACCTTTGGGACTAATTCTGTCTCAAGACCCAGTAAAGTGGGTTGTGTGGACTTAGGGACATTTAACTGCTGAATGATTGGTATGAGGTTCAGTGGCTCTGCCCAGCTCCCTGTAATGGGCAGAAGAGGGGCAGTGTGAATAGAGAGATAACTCTAATGTGTGGTATACACCATCCATGAATAAATTTGCATTTAGACATATACAAAACTATTAGAACTATTAGTTCCATCATCTTGAATGGACACTTGAAATTTTTAAGTGGTAAGTCATACATAGAAGATTCAAAATAAGACCCCAAATATTAAGAAAGAGAACACATAGACCTTAATACTTGTGGCAGCAGGAAGTGGCATTGACTCCTGCCCAGGGTTCACCTAGCAGGTAGAGACCCTACAGGTTAGTTTTGTTTCCTTCAATAGAAAATGATAGCAGATAATACCAACATTTAATAATGGGTATTTAAGAAGGTCATATAAAAGGAGAGAAAATCCAGATTAGTAACACTCTAGGGCAGCATACACTTGACATTGTGAGATTCTCAGCCCTTTGCTGCAAAACAAATGCAGGCTTCAGTGCTCTTGGCGTCTGTCAAAGAGGATTTACCCAAGCATTTCCTTTAGATTTGAGGTGGGAGGAGGGGAAGGAAGGCTAGCAAACAGATGAAAGAAAACCTTTTCCTTTATTATTATTTTTATTATTTGTGGGTATTTCCAGTATTTTGTGATCCTTCCACTGATTTCATTTTGAAAATGAAACTGCAAGTCCCAGTGATCGGAAAACAGTTTTAGACTTGTGTGTCATCATATGCATGGTAGATATTTTCGTAAGTTGCTTTGGTTGCAAAGAATGGAAAAACCTAACCTCAACTGGCTCAGATCAGCATATTTATTGATTCATGTAGGGGGGGTTTCCAAAATGAAGCTATATTCATGGCTCCAGTTCTGTGACTAGGATCTATTTTCTACCTTCTACCACTTACCTCTGCCATCTTGGTGCTTGGTGGCTTTATGCACATGAAGGACCTCCTTTCCTGGTACCACAATAGCTTCCCGAAGTTTCCAGGTAGTGCATAGCAGGAAGGCATCATTTCTCTAAAAGTTTAACCAAAATCCCCTAATTCAGTCTCCCTGGGCTTTGATTGGCTAGGACAGATGGATTATCCCACTGAAAGGGTAAAACCAATTTCATCAAATCTTTCACCCAACCTCTGACTGAGAAAGTCCAGGTCTCTTAGGAAGAAGAAAGTAGAAAACAGACTCAGGGAGAAACCAACAAACATTGAATTTGTGGAATTTTATTTTAAATGCATTTAGAAAATAAAATACCTTCGGAAAACTTAATCGTGAGTGCTGTTATTCATTAGACCTTTTTTTTGGTAATGCTAATTAAGGCACATGCCTTCATGTGTCTTTTTATAAATCTGCACTATCCATAGAAATAAATACAAGATCCCAAACTATCTGGAATTCTAAGGTGAGCAGAGAAATTCAGTCCTTTTACTCTACTGGAGTTGAGCTTAGTTAACTGCTCTTAATTAGAAGGCAAATCAAGTCAAGGATTGACATGTTAAACTGGTTCTTTTCCTGCTCACAAATGGGTCACCAGCTTTCCTCCAAGGAGAGAAACATTGGTGGACAAATGGAGGCCCATGTATGTTATTCAAGCTGCACTGGGGATTATGGTAGTCACCATGGGACAAAAACCATGAAGTGAACTATGAATTGAGCAAGTACTTATCTGCCTTTCCCCAAACTGCCCATCTCCAGATGGCAGGAAGGATTTCAGCAGGTGTTTCCTAGGGAGCATTGTGTGCTACTGGATAGATTCAGGAGCAAAACTGAGGAAGAAAGCATTGTGTCCTCCTCCAGCAAGAGTCCTTCCTTGAGTAGCTCAAGCAGAGAGGGGTCCTGGGCAAGTCCTCAGATGGGTCGCCTCTGAGTGGGAATGTGGCCCTCTCTTGACGTTTTCAGATGTTTCATTCACACACTGCCTACACACACTTATGCCTCTCTTCCACTGAACCCATCTCATTTTTCAATAAGAGTCCTGGCTCCCTGGATCTACTGTCCCTCCTTCTTCCTTACAGAACTGAGTCTCTCTCTGTCTCTCTGTCTCTCTCTCTCTCTCTGTCTTTTCCCATGACTTTCATATTCTGCAACCTCTGGTGAATATCTATAACTTTCTCTGTCTACTGACAGTTGATCTGTAGAGGAGGAGGGTGTCACTGGTTTCAAGATTTGGGTCTGTTGAGTCCCTTCAGAGGCGCGTGGAGAGGAGCTCTGGTACTTGTGGATGAGGGAAGACACAGATGTCATTCAGTGCAGGGCTGGTTTTTTCCTAGATTATCCAAAACTAAACATCATGCAGCTTTGATAGATTTCTCTCCAGATTTCCAATTTTTAGCTAAATAGTTTTCTTTTTATTCATGTAATCTTACCTTAGACCTTACTAAAATCCTGGCCCTGTTATCCTAAAATTGTTAATCAAGTAGATCTATTTTGGGTGGGTCAGTATTTGCTTCCTAGAGTAGATTTGTTTCCAGTTCTCCAAGTCTATAGTCAGATCCCTCGGACACAGCGCTCAATACTGGGAATAGCTATCTGAATGTTGCATGGTGTATCTGAGCTACCAAGAGAGTGGTTGGAAGCAAGGGGAGAGGGCTACTGGGCCAGGAGTCTAAGCACAAGCCATGACCCTGGCCTTGCAGTACATTAACTTTGTGATCTCTCCATTTATCATATGAAGCTAATCAGTAACTTTAGGCAAGAAAATGAAATAGTGGGCATGTGAAAAATGCTTTCTTAAACTATAACACCAAGATATTATCTGGATGCATGCAACTCATTTTCTAGCACTAATTAAAGCAAGTGGATCCTTCTGTTCATATTTACTTGTCAACAGTATCATTTTGAAATATCCAGCTCAGAGAAAAATCTGTGCAATTAAATATCCAGATGCATCATGTGGGGATGATTAATTTAAACTATTTCTAATATAAACAATACATGTTTGCTATTATTAATGCAGTCTGCGGAAGGAGTGCAGACTTCCTTCAGAATGTATAAAACATATAAAATAAAAATATCTACATTTTAGGTTCTTCATTTGGATTTGAATTCTTTTTGCTTTCATAACCCATCAATACATTTTTGACAATGTCTGAAGGGTTAGACAAGGAAATAGATATTTTCTATGAAGATTCATTTAAATGCATCTCTGTGTCCTGCAGGTATGACCTGTTCTTCAACTGGCCCTTACTTATCTTTGCAAATAAAGGTGCATTTCTAACATGTATCTTATTCATAACTCATTCGTATTTTGCTGTGGAGTTAGGTTGACATTCCAGGGATAGCAATCCAAAGCTGCACTATTGCATTCCCTAGAGTAATTTAAAGTATCAGTTGAAGAGTTTTCTCAAAATGCAGTTTATTTATGCAGTATGACCTGTGCAAATGCATAACTTGCCACACTTGCTTTTCCCCTGGACACTTACTGAGTGCAAATGCATAACTTGCACACTTGCTTTTCCCCTGGACACTTACTGAGTGGCATCACTGTGTCACTGACGAGGTACAAGCTGGCAATACTGAGAGAAATACTGCAAGGCCCTGGTCCTGGAAACACTACAGTGAGCCACATAGCCAGATACACTCTCATAATGCAATATGGTGAGGGTCACAGTGGACCTAGGTACAAAGTTGGCGAGAATCCATATAATACTTGTTTTTATAGCAGTGAAGATTAACAATGTGGATGAGTTCTATGAACTGCATTGCCAGGAGATTCCATTGCTGTTGTAGCATCGTAGCATGCACCTACTTATACTAACCTAGATGATACAGGCCACTGCATACCTGGTCCGTAGTAGAACCCATTGCTCCTTCACTGCCAACCTGTGCAGGTGTTCCTGTGCTGAACACTATAGGTAGTTGCAACAAATGCTAAGTATTTTTATATCCAAACATATATAAATAGGGTTGCTTACCCCAGCACCAACAAAAATATGAGTAATGTGTTGCCCTACAACTTCATGATGACGATGACATCACCAGGTGATAGGGACTTTTCAGCTCCAGTTTAATCTTATGGGGTCGCCATTGTATAGATGCTCAGTCAGTGACCAAACCATGCCTATCCTTAATGTTGTCTCTCTGAATGACAGCACTAAATACATACTTCATGCATTGATACTCACATGTCTATATTCATTTTTTCATGCTTTATACCTTCACATATTGATCATGTCACACCACGTGTCACCTTACTTTATAGTCCATTTGTGACTTTTGACTTCCAAAATACTGTTAACCTGTTGGAATTCCCTCATGGGCCATTGACACAAACTCACAGCTACTTTTTAATCATTGAATCTTCAAAAGATCTATAACTGAATAGATTGAAATAATGTGAATAATTTTTTGAAGACAATTCCAAAAAAAGACTTAGAAAGGTGAAAAAAAATAATACCTCAAAGAAATCATTGGTATTCTCCCAAGGTATGTAAAGAAGAAAATGTCTGCTACAGTATATGATATATTATACACTTGTTTTAAAAATTCTCTTGACAAGCTCATTCACTGTAAGGAGAACACACCCACACCAGACATTAAAAACTAATATTGAAAATGTTCTGAAATTAGATAATGGTAGCAATGCACAACTGTGTAAATATATTAAAACCTTTGAACTGTACAGATTCAATGCTTAGTTTTACATTATATAAGTCATATCTCAGTAAAACTTTTGACCTAAAGAATTATTCTAAACCATAGTGTGCAGATGATAGCTCATGGAAGGTACAAGGGCTGTTGTTCATCTTTGTGGACCTGAATGTATAAAGAAATATGACATGAATAAATTAATGAAGCATAATTGAACATGTGCCTTGTATGATAAATCAATTTGGTACCCTTTAATATAAACAGTTGGATAAATTTAAGTTAAAAGTACATATTGTGACTTTAAGAAAGCACTCCAGGTCAAATCTTAAGAAATTCTATGCATTCTAGGGTAGCTTAGTAGATGGATACTTGCTTATCCTGTACAAGGCACTGGGTTAGATCCTTAGCACCAAAAAAAGAGTAGAAGGAAGAGAACTATATCCACACATTTTGACTAGTGTTGTATATATGTGATGCTTCAAGGAATACCAGATGGGCATAACCAGGTCAGAAGATAGACCTGCATTAAGGAGGGAAGAAGGATGTGGATACTAAGACATTGCTTAATTCCTAACCCTAGACATTTATTTTTAAATGTAGTTATAAAAGAAGACTCACAACATTCTGCTGTGTCATGGCTAAAAATACATATTTCTTCACTTCTCCTCACCCTCTTCACCCTGCTGTCTCCTCTGAGATACAAACTGCAGAAGCACAAGTGTACTGTGAGACAGTCAGGAGAAAAGAAGGCAGTGGATATGCACAGAGAGGGAACTGGAGTCCCAGACACCACAGAGACCACTGTCTTCCTCCCCCAAACAGGCCTACTGGTCCAGAATAATCTCATTTTCTGTAGCATTCCAGAAAGGAGACACCCAGCTAGACTGGCCATCACCTCTGCCTAGAAAGCACTGTTATTTATCCCCACACCCCACACTCGCTGAGGAAATAAAATGGCCATGTACAAATAACAAATGCTTTTGTTCTGTTAGCCTTATGGTGACAATTCCATTGTTTTCCTTTGTTTAGCTCAATAACTCATGTGACCTAAACAAAATACTTGTCTTTAAAGAACTCTTTTCACTCAGCATCATACAAATAGTCACAAGTACACAAGTGGTTCACTCAAAGAATGATGCATGATATAAATGGCAGGTAATCCCAGATGTGGTCCAAGATGACTTAATGACCCGATGCATCAGAAAGATTGTCATATTTGACCTGTCACAAGGGCCAATTCAGTTTAACAGTATCTTTTTTGAGGACCTACTATATGCTGGCCAGTGTACATTAGATGCTGTGGAAGACAATGTTGAGTAAGATACAAGTCCAGATCTGAGTCTTTTGGGAGCCAGACACACTAGCAAATGACAATATAAACTGGTCATACACTAGGGGTCTATGCTGTGTGCTTTGGGAGCATGGAAGAGGGGCATTTGTCTACCCAGGGTTTACGGGAGACTTCATTTGAGGAATCTGATGGTTGAGCCAAGTCTGAAAGAGAGATTAAAAATGTACTCCAGGCAGAGGGCCCTGCATAAGCAAGGCGATGAAACAGCAGAAGCCCTCAGATAATTCAGCTTCTCTGGAGTGAAGTAGCCAGAGATGAGAATGGTGAGTAGTCAGGAGACCAGGGTTTTCTGTGCCTTGCTCTTCAGTCTCTGGGCAAAGAACAGCCAAGAAGAAATTGAGGCAGAGGAATGCCATGGTTTGATTTGTGGGCAGAGGTAAGGCACACCTGATTTAATATGAAGGACCAGTTTAACGTGGTGAAGAGGAGAGAGTTATGGGAGGCAACTGTAGAAGCTCCGAGCACTTTGCTCTTTGTGTGTGTGAAACTGTTCATTCCTTTTCTATTGCAAGGGATTAAATCCAACTCAAAGAGGCTCACATGGAAACCCCACAGCCTGAGAGTGGGTGTCAGGCATTGGTACATTCACTTCATGGCACCAGGGCTCTTCTTCCCTCTATGGCTGGCCTTTCTTTTGCCTGCAATGGTAGAGTGGTTACTTGTACAGTTCCTCATTGTGCACCTTGTGGGTCTCTAGCATTTCTGCCTCCCAAAGCCAACCCTGCTCCCAGCATTGTAACAACCCAGAAATCCCATACACTAAGAAAAAATAAGTCCTGAAAATGGTCCCACAACCATTGCTCATTCAAAGCCCCTCTATGCTGCACATTTTCTCAGCCACTACCATCTAACCAGCCACTGTCCAGCTCAATCTCTAATGACTCTATGAACACATCAACAAAGATTGGTCAATTGGTAACCTTTATATCCAAATCCAACCATCCACCTCTTCACCCCTTATAGTTTCCTTTTTCCCCCCTTAACTTTCATCTCCATCTTTTTCCACTCCTACAAGAAGAGAAAACTTCTCTCTCCAGTCTCTACCTAGCCATCATCAAGTATGATACTGGATCCCTGCTCCCATCACGGACGACCACTCTAAGTCATAGGAAGAGACAATGAGGAGACCAGAAGACCCATCAAACACACACCAAAAAGGAGAGAACATGTTTGCAAAGGAATAAATGTGAGTAAACAACCTACATGCTTCTCAGTGGATGAATGAACAAAAGCAAAAGATAACTTCTATGCATCTCACCCGACAAGGTTGCAATCTGTAGTAAAGCAAAAAGGTAAAACTCCCAAATGTCTTGTTGCTCTTTTATAATTTTTTTTGCATTTGAAGAATGACTGAGTGGAAACCAAGAATAAACAAAGTGCAATTGTGTTTAATGTTGCTTAGGGATGCTGATAGGTGTGTTGGTGCTTCTGGGTCCAGAGCTATGCAGAAGTGAGAGGCTGAAGGAAACAGTGGTAGAGCAGGAACTGTGGAAAAGTTAGTACAATCAAATACAGGGCAAGGGACAAGGACATCAGGCTTCTGGAAGAGTATCAGTAAAGCAAGAACAGAAGAGAGAAGAAAGAGGATAAAGTGAAGATAAAGACTATGAGATAGACTTCATAATGGCATAGAAGGTTGGTTTTTCCCAGGAAAAACAAGAGGCTGAATGACTACAACCAAGGAAGAGGCTGATTGATCTGAGAGATATTTCGCAAGGATCTTGGCCAATGCCACAGATTCAGTGACCTGAAGTCATCAGTTTCTATCTGAGCCCAAGCGTATCACTCAGTTTTCCCATTGTTCAGACACAACACCAGCTACTCACAATTTAAAGGAGGAGAGGTTTAACTTAGCTCATGATTTCAGGAAATTCAGTCCATGGTCGGCTGGCTCCAAGGCAGAAACATCATGGTGGGAAAGTGTGGGGGACACATCTGCTTAGTCCAAGGTATCTGGGAAGCAGAACAGTGGAACAGAGCTAGAGAGTGAGGAACCACATTTAGTACACAGTGTTACAGCTCCGTGACCTACCCAGACACTCTTGGAAGTGTGTTCACCTAACCCACTTGGTATTTCTTAATCCGGTGGAATTAGCACACCAGGGTCAATAGTAACATAAAGTCAGAGTGATCTGAGGTCCAGGCGGTCCAGAACCCTCCAACAGGAACACTGATAAAACCTGACTAGATAAAACCAGCAGTAAAGGTGATGCCACAGCTGAGGTGGGTAAAAGAACTACTAAGCTAGATGACAGGGACATGAAGGGTCGTGTAGAAGACACTGTGCCTGCTTTCATGTGTCGAATTATAGCCAAGGTACCTGAATGAAGGAAAGACAGCTATGTTAGAGAGCCTACTTCCAAATCTTTCCAAATTCCTCCTTCTAGACAGGTTCTAGAAATACAGAATTTCAAAACTGGATGTAAAACAAGTTTTTACATCGGACATCTCAGCTCTGGATCCAACTCTGGGTAATGTTATTGACTTTGATTCGGTTGCTTAATATCTCCCAGCTTTGGTTCCATCGCTAATAAATGTAAATAATGATTTTTAAAAATCTCTATTTCACTCTGTAGAATTGCTATGATAACCAGGTGATAGGACCAGCTACATAATTTGTAGAGCTCAGTGCAAGATGAAAATCTGGGGCACTTTAAAAAAAATTAGGAGGAGGGTTGGAAATTTAGCTCAGTGGCATAAGCACATACCTGGCAAGCACGTGGTCATGAGTTTGATCCCCAGTATAAAAAAAAAAAATTAGGAAGAATTTCAAGGTGGTGACAGCAGAGATTATACCAACAGCCAGGTGTGTTTGAGAGCAGAGCCCTGGGTGACTGCACAGGTCTTGTGACTACACAGCCAGGTGATGTAAGTACGTTGTGTACTTAGTGATCCACAAAGGGTTTAACAGACTGATGAGGACCTTCTTCCCCAGAGCCCAATGGCTCTCTAGCCTTACGTTGGCTCTCTGGGACTGCCATTAAAAGTATCACAAATGAGGGGGCTTAAAGAGCACAGATTTATGGTTTCATACCCCTGGAGAGCAAAAGTCCCAACCCAAGGTGTTGGCATGATCTGTTCCTTTTAGGAGCTACGAGGAAAGGATCTGTTCCAGGCCTTGCTCTTTGGCTGGAGGTGGCCCCCTTTTCCTGCCTGTATCATCTTCCCTCTGTGTGTCTCTGTCCAGGTTTCCTTCATATTGCCTTAGTGACCATCTAATGACCTCATTTTAACCCCATTACCTCTGTGAAGACCCTGTCTTGAAATAAGGGCACACACTGAAATATTGGGTGGTTAGGACTTTAATGCAACAAGTTTTGGGGAGAAGAGGACTAGTTTCACACATAACAAGCTCAAATGCCCTATGCTATTTTAGAGGCTTGCTTGATGGTCTCTTGGGAAGACAGTGATTTGCACCATGGTAGAAGGAGAGTTCTGGGTTCTGCCACTGTAACCCTGGGCTGGACCGTTGTCTCAGCTGCCTGGACTGTGCCTCTCATTGCTTGCTCCATAAGTGCACTCATTTTTCAGTCTCTAAAAGTTTTTAAATAAACAAATCCCTCTCTGGGTTAAGGAAGTGAGGTATGTTCTTGTGGTTCACAATCAAGAACCTTGACTGATACTCGATGGCTATGTCACAAACTAGAAAGGGTACTGGAAAGGGTTTGTGTCTTCCCAGATTTTCTTGGCTCCATCTGTCTGCTGGGCGCTCACTGTTTGCCCACTGGGTAGTCCCAGCTTCCCACTGTCACCTCATCTCTGCCACCATCGGCAGGTGCAGCCACCCCAGGCTCAGGCTTGGCTGATTTTGTGTCACAGGCCTTACCTCAGGGAACCAGCATTTCCCCCACCCGCTGACTCAGAGGCAGAGGCAGCACCTCCCTCCCTCTTGCTGAGAGCATAGAAGATGGCTGCTCTGCTGCTGCTTTAGGGCCAGGAACCAAGCCCAAATTGACAGAGCTGACTCCCAAAGGACCAGCTTTGACCAGTGTGAGGAAATGGAGCCAGCAGATAAATTCCTATCTCTCTCCCTCCCCTGTGATGGACATTTTCAAGGTAGCACTGGTTCCACAGGGCCCACCCAGGGCATCTGGCATGGCAGAACAAGAGGCGAGGCTTCTGCACATCCTGAATTTTCCCGGATTCTTGCTCTGCTGAGTCAGGGCCTTGCACCTTAAAGATTGCCTCAGGCTCTGCTTTTGATGGATACCTGGGTAATTTCTGAGGAATTAGCCCCTTGTGATCCCCAGGGGTAGAAACATTGGAGCGAGGGCTCAGTTTTAGAGTCTGTGAAGGGAAGGAAGGAAATGATTTCGTCATTCCCCTCGACATACCTGAGGCTCAAGCAAAGAAAATGGCACCAGACCAGGGATTATGACAAGAAGGCTGGGCATGTCATCAAAATATCAATTATGACAAAGCCACTCAGAGAAGTCAGGCAACCATCCAAGATGACTCAGGACAGAAGTTGGAAAACAAAAGGGCTTTCACCTGAGTGAGCATATAAAGGTGGCTGTGGAAAGAGACCTGGGCCACACATGTGTGTATTTAAAGGGTGTGGCTTATTTTCCCATAATGGCAGGTCCCAGGTGACAGGATAGAAGTAAATTTTAACACTGTACAGTTTACCATTTCAGGAGCTTTGCTTTCTCTATGTAAAACCAGCTCAGTGTGTGCAGTTCAGAGTGCAGAACTCCACAGATCAGACCATTGAGGGGTTCATAGCTGAATGGGCCACTAGCTCCGGAGCCCAGTTGGAGGAGGAAGTTAAGTGAGGATACGCCTTTGGAGGTGTATCTTGTCTCCAGTCCCTTCCTTTCTGCAGGCTCTTCCGTTTGGTCTCTGTGCTTTCTGCCACCATGAAGTGAACAGCTTTTCTCTTCCATGCCCCTGCACCTGGCAGTCCACCAACCGTGATCTGACATCATGAGCAAAATAAATCCTTTAAGTTGTCTATGTCTGGTGGTTTTGTCCTAGTGATGGAAATCTGACTGATACTCTCTGACTCAGTAGGGACCTAGAAATCACCATTTTATATGTAGGTGCTCATGCATGATTCTAAAGCAGAAGGTATTTGCACATGATTCTAAAGCAGAAGGTATTTGCACAACACTTCTAGAACTATCCCCTTTCACCCTGCGGTGACAATATGCAAACAATCTGAGGTCATGGAAAACACTTTCCATTCCCTTTCCCTTGGACTGCAGTCATATTTAACTTGCTGACACCTAGACCGGTCTTATTTTAATGTTAGTATCAGTGCTACAACTGAAGTTTACAGTGTAACCACACAGAGAGTTCATTCTATGGAAATGCTTCCAAAATGGGGCTACATTTGGAAGCACTCGAGAACTTTTCAATTCCCTATTTTAAATTTTAAATTCCCTGGCCCATACCTAGATTTAATTAAAAAATGGGCAAAAGGTATCAAGGCACAGTTCACTGAGAAGAACAGACAGATGCAAATAGCCACACAAAAAAAGATGTTCAGTAGCAGCAGTCATAAAGGAAAAAGGTAAACTAAACCACAACAGAAGTTTACCATACATCTAGCAAAATGGTTTAAGTAAAACAGAGAAACAGCAAAGGTAGGCAAGGAATTTCATGTCTCATCAGTGCTGATGGGAACGTACAACAGTACAGCCACTCTGGAAAACTGTTCAGCAGTTTCTTTAGAAACCAGACACTACTCTTTAAAATTTAAAAAAAAAAAACCAGACACTTAACATACAATTTAGCAATGAAAACTCATGTTTCCACCCATAAACCTTTACACAAAGGATCGTGGCAACTTTATTTTTAATAACCCCAAACTGTGATACATCTATACCAGCAATAAAAAGGAATGAATTATTGATACACACAAAAACTTAGATGGATCTCAAGTGCATCGTGCTGATAAAAGAAATCCAATCTCAAAAGGGTATATTTATGTAACATTCTTTTTTATATAACATTCTTAAAAGGACAAACAGATGTACAATAGATTAATATTTGTGATGGGTCATGGATGGTGGTCAGAAGGGGGTACAGGCGATACTATGACGTTTGCAAGGCAAATCTTTGCAGTGATGGAATAGTTCTGCATCATAGCCCTTGGAGCATAAGACTAACTTTGTCATCGAGGCACATAAACTTAGGTCCCTCAGACCCACGTTTATTCTTTAGAATACTCCTATTGGCAAATTATTAATTTCATGAGCTTTGTTATATTAAACAATGACTACTTAACAGAAAAAGAATCACAAAAATATTGAGTTTTCAATATTTATTGTTTATAAAAAAGCATCAAAATTTTCAACATTAATTGGTTTTTGATGTACAAAATCCAAAAAAGAACATCAGAAATAAATTCCCATATGAACTACAATGAAAATACCAATAGCATTCTACAAAACAAATAATCTTCACTTCAACTGTCACACCTAAGGCATCTGCACACACGACAACAGCACATTCCACACATGCATCGCTTAGACTGATGGCACATGTTTTTTGCTTTCCTGGCCTTTTCTGTAGGACACACGTGACATCTCACTGGTCTTGCTGTTTTTTTTTTTTTAGTCGGTACCAGGGATCGAACTCATGACCACATGCTTGCAAGGCAGGCGCTTATGCCACTGAGCTAAATCCCCAGCCCCTCGGTCTTGCTGTTTTGTCAGGAGGTGCTTGTTACATTATACAGTTTGTAGTTAACAGGAACATAAAATATTAATGAAATAAATTATTAAATTCTTAATGTATATAGTGTTTAGAATGACATCAACATTTCCACATCAGCTGTGTACTTCCTTACAAAACATAAAAGATCAGAGCAGAAATAAATTCCTGTATGTATTACAATGAAAATACCAACAGAACTCTTCCACAAAAAAAAGCCTTGCTTCAACTGTCATACCCAAGGCAGTCTTTGTATATGACACTGTATGTCCCATGCACACATCTTGCTTACACTGACAGCACACGTGCTTAGCTTTCCATTCCTATATGACAGTCTTTTTACCTCTCTTCTCTTCCTGTTTTGTCAAGAGCCTCCTACTATATTGTACAACGTGCATTTAGCTGAGAAATAAGATGTCAATAAAATACAATATCACATATTGTAATGAGTGTTTGGAGTAGACATCAACATTTTCACATTAGCTGTTTACTTGACTACAAAACATAAAAGATAGTATCAAAAATAAAGTCCTCTGTGCACGATGGTATGACCATAAATGAAAGTCTACCAAAGAAGTTTTACTTCAACTGTCACACACAAGGCAGTCTTTACACACAACAACTGCATATTCCATATACAAGTATCGCTTACACTGCTAGCACATGTTTTGTTTTCCTCTCTTGTACAGCACACTTAAAATCCTTTTGTTTTCGTGTTGTTGTAGTAGTCTTAGAGAGATGCTACATCTGCCTGTTCACCTATCCCCTCATCAGCGTACTCCATGTTTGTTCCAAAAAAATTTTTGTGTAGTTCCCTGGGCAGAAACATTTTATTTTTCTTCTGTTATAAATTATCTCTTATGAGCTCCAGTCCCAATCCCCTAAGAAAATTTTTCTGTCATATTTTGCACTTTTTATTTTCTTTTGTAAATGATCAAACTATTTATGGCACACATGTTTAGGGTCAAGTAAAACACAACCATTGATCAATGCTTTGTGCTTCAAGTGACATCATAGTTGCTGCATAACTCATCAACAGCATCAACTCCACGTTTGGTATTGTTGTTGAAAGCTTCCATTTCAGGCTTCATTTTGTTGAGTTCTTCCTATCAATATTCCATCACAGTGAAATGTCGACATCAGCAGTGCCAGTTTGCTTTTCTTTGCCATCTATCAGGCCAATGTTACATCTTTCTGAAATTCAAAGATTGTACTATACAATTCTCTATTTTGAAACTGCAACATTTGATTTGGAATTTCTACTTTGTTCCTGTGTACAGTTCCTGTGCTGGTCAACTTGTGCTCTGTTAGCAAATGTGACATCAATTGCAAACCAACTGTCGAATGTCACATTCTGATTAGTTTGGGAGATGGGAGCAACACATCTGTTTACAACATCATTCAGTTTATTACTATACGAATAAGGACCTGATTGATGGTTGAGTTCTAATATAAATGTCTAAATTGGAAGAATAGTAAGTCCTCACATCTACAAGGGCATAAAATTTTATGCCATATTTTGACCCACTGCTTTCTGTACGTCTTTTACATTCCTGTGATCACCATGAGAAACTGGTGCTGAGTACAGCAGACCTATGAATGCTTTCAGTTCAGCTAGTGATATGGCATAATAAATACATTTTTAAATATGGCTATTTATGCATACAGGATGTTTGACTTGCATTTCAGCCTTTGTGTATTTCACAGCATCTTGTAGCATTTCATCTGTTACAGTTTCCAACACTGAACTGCATTGCTGGCATTCTCTCTGATATGTTTCCCCTCTGCCAAGACCTTCACCAAGTTTTCCAACCAAGTTCTAACATTGGTTTGTTCCATTTGGTTGCATGGCCATTTTACAACATTTTGACTAGTCAAATATGTGCTCACATTGCTGCTTTCTTCATCATCTAAATCAAGGAGGTCTGCATACCTTGTGTTAGTTGATTCTTGCTCTGTTTCACTGTCACAGGAACTTTGGCTTAATGGGCAATGTCAAAGCCATCATCATCATCACCATCACATCACCATCATCCACCCACACCACTCTTTTGTTATGAAAGCATATATTTTACCAGGATGGATCATCTTTATTATCCATGCATGAATAACCTGATGATTCACTTTTGATCTCCAAAACTTGCAAATCTGGTTTTTCATGTACCATTGTACTGAACTGGGCTGCTTCTCCTAGAAAACTCAAAAGAAGATTTTTTTTAAAAAACAAATCCTGGAGTGGTGTAAGTCTATTGGACCCTCTGTGATACTTAGGTAAACATATGCAAAACCAGTTAGCTAGAACATAAAGGTGGGTTCAAATCCCTTTTTGACACTTTGCACATGTGCACATTCCTTGCCATTTGTCATACCAAGTAGGTAAGCACATAGATTGCTTCCTGTATCCTCCAGGGAAAGGTTCTGAGGTGCACAGCTGGCTATTACACTAAAGTACAAATTTACAGTAGAAAAGTAAAGCGTGGGCCTGCTGACCCAGTCTTATTTAATTGCAGTAGTGGTTACACAAATCTTCACATGTGACACAGTAGCAATGAATTATACTCACCAATGGGTAACACTGTACCAATGTTAATTTTGTGGGGAAAATTTTACAACTTTCTGTGCATTTGTAATTAATAAATTGCACACACAAAGATCTTGATGGTCAGGACACTCTCAAACCAAATGAAATTGGAATCTCTGAGGATGGAGCCCAGGCATCAGCTAAGCTCCCAGGAGCAGCCAAGGCTGGGCCTACTGTTGTCATTTCATAATTTGTGCCACCACCAGGGTTTGTCTGCTGAGCATTTCACTCACAGGGAAAGAGTCATCCATGGCACTGCACAGCAGGCTGAGAACCAACACTGGTTCTATAATGATGACGCATTTATAGAGCCTTGAAACAGGGCCAAGTGACGATATTTCCTGAGCAATGTCACAACCAATCAGTATGCAAGCATCAGAGGTGCCACGAAGACGGGGCTGAGCTGGGGAAAGTGCATCGTGGTAAATCAGGCTCGTGAAGGCCATGGGTTTAATTTCTCTTTGCTTCTTCAGAAACAAATACAGAAAGCTCTCATGGTTTTCTGTTTTCTGTTCATAACATGTCAACCACAGTGATGGGCTCTCATCCAGATTTTCAAGGTCCAGTCTGATGGCCTTTGGAATTGGTTACAACTCCGTAATGTTTGTTCCTAACTTTTTGTTTTAAAGCAATACTTATTGAGAAAAACACATTTTTCTCTTTGTATCTTCAGCCAAATTATCTAAGGATTATTAAAAGAATAACACACCTTTTATACTGAGACACTGTTTCGTTTTTAGCCTTTCTTTCTTTCCGTTTTATCACCTGATCTTCATTATCTTCTCAGATGCTCATGTGCCTGTAGTTTTAAATGCTTTCCAAAGTGAATTTCTTCAGCTGAGTCTCAGCTATGGAAGCTTGTTGATTTAACAGTTCAATTTAAGATTAACATGAAGGTCTCCGATTGATAATGATGTCCAAGAATTACCAGAGCATCTAATGGCAAGCCATGTTCCACTTCCAGTGTGGCTCGTAAGATAATTAAACTGGATGTCATGTGATTTATAGTTTTAGGTTACACTATGTAGTATATTTAAATAGGCACAGAATAGCACTGCTAACTGTGACCTTATTTAAATATTTATGGAAAGTGAACTTTGATCTGCCGTTTCACTCACAACCGCTCAAGAGGAGTTGAAGATGACATTCTAACCCTCACAGCAGTTGGGATGATGTTGATCCTTACACAAACTTTAACTGAAAGTTACAGTGTCTTGGTTACTTCCTCATCACTGAGACACAGTACCCGACCCCCACAGCTCAAAGGAAAAGAGGTTCACTTCAGATTCACAGTGTGTGGAGGTTTCATCCGTGGTCAGCTGGCTCTAAGGCACGGTGGCATGGCGGAGGATTGTTCATTGGAATGGCAGAGACCGAGGGAGGAGCAGGGCAGAAATAAACCCTTCCAGGTCGTGCCCCAGTGACTCACCGTGACACAGCTATAAGCTCCCATCATCCGATCGCTTTATGAAATCTCCACCTATGAGTACATGAGGCTCTGGGGAACATTTTAGATATAAACCATAATACATGGTAACTTTATTTTGTGTGTGTGTCATTTTCAGATATTCTCAACCATGTATGAGTTCAATGACAGTAAGAGGGGGCCTACTGAATTATCTGATGTCAAGAAAAGGGGACATGTACTTTATGATAACTTCTTGGTAGAACTGCCACGGGCATTTATTGAACATCTGTGTGTAGATGCTATGTTACGGTAGATATTTTCTGTTAACCTGACATGAATGCATGTTTTCACATCCAACCTCCCATAGCATACCCTGGGATTTCTTCAACATGTGGTATTCAAATATCAGCAGAGTTGTTTAAGAAATGGTGCTGAGAAGTCTTGTAATTCCCTATGGTTTACTGAAATCCATTTGAAAGCATTTAACTCTGTTACCCTTCTGATCCATTCCATGTTGAAAAAGTCTTTTTTATCCCATTCATAATTTGCATTAGTATTGGAACATCAAAGATGGACTTAACTAGTGCAATGCCAATCATAATAAAAAACACCAAGCTATACAGCGGTGAATCACCTTGCTTATTACTCATCTTGTCTCATTAAGCCACTGAGAGCAAAAGAAGCCTGAAAATTCTTAGGAGTATTTTTAGGACTTGACCTTTCTGAGCAAGTGGCCACATTGTTCTTCCGGGATGCCGGGTACACAGGAGGGGTCAAGGCGTTCAGTAGGGACAGGAAAGGAAGCTGGAAATAATTAAAATTTCTCCCGCTGTTGTAGCAAAGCTCTCCCTTTTCTTTCCCAGCCATGCTTGGGCTCTGCTTACGTAACTGTTACTAACTTTAATGTGTATGATTTAGAGGACTGACGCAGATCTTCAGGCTCTGTGCTGGGCACCCAGGAGCTAAGGCTCCCTCTGACCCGGCTTGCAGGCGCCGGCTCCATTGCATTGTGTCCACCTACCCCGCCTGCCAGGCACTCAGAGATTCGCAGAGGGAAAAGCAAGCCATGCTTGTCAGACAGGTTGCTGCACCTGGAGATTGACATTGTCAAGTGTACGTAATTACTACCACTGCAAGAACACAGACAGCTGCTACAGTTGGGGTCAGTGGAGCAATGCCTTTCTTGTTTCTGGAGAGAATGACAATTTGAGCAAGGCAGCTAAGGGAGCTTTCTCTGCCACCTTGGATACACAATCTGTTCAACTTATTAGCACGTGTAACTGTATATTTATTTTGGGATCTTTTCCCTCTCCTTAGACTTCGTGAGGTTAGAGACCCTGTGTTTGATTTCTTCACCACTGCAGGCAGGTACTTAGGACACAACAGAAATTTAGTGGCCGATAGATGCTTCTCAAATCAGGATGGACTTACAAAATATCCTTAAGTCAAAACTTCACTTAGTCAGCCACTGAGCCTCCTAGTTTAGCCACACAGTACACTGTAGGGTACGGGTTCCCTCTGTGGTCTCCTGGCTGACTGAGATCTGTGGCCTACTGCTGCTCAGCATCACTAGAGTGTGTCTGTCTACAGCACATCCCCAGTCCAGGAAAAGGTCAAAATGCAAAATCAAAGTGTGGGCTGGAGATGGTAGGGCATACCAGTAATCTTAGCTCTCTGGGAGGCTGAGGCAGGAGGATTACAAGTTTGAGCCCAGCCTGAATAACTTAACAATTTAGCAAGACCTTCTCTCAAAAAGAAAGAAAAAAGAAAGAAGACTAATTTAGCATGTAACTCAGTTTAATCCCCAGTACCACAATAAATAAATAAATAAATACATGGATAAATAAATATTCAAAGTGTGGTTTTTACTGAGCGTGTGCCAGGTTTACACCACGATAAAGCTAAAACATTCACTGAGTTGAACCATCTGTATCTGTTTCATGAGTGGATATCCACAGTATTTCACCTACAGGATACAACTTCCAAATACATTTTTCCCATTCCCTGAGACCTTGTTCAGCCAGTGTTCACACTGAATTCTTGTGATATGGAGGAAACTATGTGGTAGACTACTGATGTTTTATGGAAGGTAAAAGAAGGCATGATGGCCATTAACATTTGAATATAAAAAATCATAAAGAGGCACCCTAGCTGGTAATCTCATTCATTCCTTGGTTTCTTGAAAAATCTGCACACATCTCATCCTGTATAGGTTCACTCTGTATCCAAATGATAAAGTTAGGGGTTTTTTTTAGAAAGGAGATTTCATAGCCTCCTATGATTTATTCTAATACTTAACAGCCTCAAAGATGACTACCACCTTGTTGGCCCATAACAGATGTTAAATAAATATTGTTGTTTTTGTGAGTTCAACTCACAAAACATTTTTCTAGTAAAAATGAAAATTGAAACTACTAAATATTTGGCATGAGTTGCAGCAGCTTTCATTTCTGTTTTAAGTTCACCTGAGTTTGCATAAGTTAAAACTGCTTTCCTTCTAGGACCAAACTTACAGCAGCTGTTCCACCCAAAGTAAGCATTTTCCTCATGGTGGTTTGATTTTGTTTCTGCTCAGCAGGTCGATGACTGTGGGCAGAGCTCAGACCCTGGAGTCACTGGTCAGATTACTGTTCTGTGCTAACTGGTTTCTCCATCTTCTTCTGTGTATTTGATAGAATACTCAGTCTTGCCATTTTTCTCGTCAGCTCTTAAATACAACGTATTGAGAAATCACGTTTTTATAGTTCTTCAGTGAATTTTAGAGCCACATAACTACTAACATGCAGTACCTGGGTAACACACATGTGAAACACTTCATCTAGGTCAAATGCTGGAAATGTACCTATCACCGTGATAAAATGAAAGCATTTGTGTACTGTGTGGCATTCCAGTGAAGATTTGTTCTTCTCTGCAGTTATGTATGAGAAGTCATCTTGACCAAAAGTCAAAGGCTAAAGGGTAGAAATAGTATTCACAGATAGCTTTTAACACCAAAGAAATAGCTTGCGATACACCGTACTATTCATGTTAAAAAGGTGCTATTTGGAACATCACACAATCAAGACAGGGAATGTACCCATCACCCAGAAAGTTTTCTTGTACCCCTTTGCCATTCTTCCCTCCTGTACTTCCATGCCCCCAATCCATCCATCGGCAATCACATCTCTGCCTTCTAGCATTATAAATTAGTTTGCCTTTCCTAGAATTTCATACAATGGAATCATAGAGGACATACTCCTCATGGCTTTTTTCTGTGTAATCAGCATCTAAGTTGGAACACATATTAATTGCTCATCTCTTACTAAGTAGTACTTCTCTATCTCTTACTAAGTAGTACTTCAAGCTCAAAAATTTTTGATTTAAATTTTCTTATAGCAACTGTATAATTTTAGGTTTTATATCTAGGCCTATGACCCAATGTGTGTTAATTTTTGCATATAAGGTTGGAGCCAAAGTCATATTTTAGCATATGAATATTTAATTGTGCTAGTGACATTTTGAAGAGGTTATGCATTCTTCATTACCTTTATACCTTCATTAAAAAAATCAGTTGATATATAAAAATCAGTTGATATATATACATAATCTCCATCTCCAGCATATAGGGAGTTAGGATTTGAATATCAGAACTTCTTTAGAGGGGCAAGACACAAACACTCAGTCCTTAATGTGGGCAATGTGACTGTTATTCTGCTGGGCATTGGATATTTTTGTATTCCTTTATTACTGAGGTTTGTTCTAGAGTGCAAAGAAGTTATCTCAGAGCAAACTGATCCCTTTAGGCCTTGCTTTTAAGATGTGTTAGAGGCTGGAGGTTTAGCTCATTGGCATAAGCATCTGCCTTGCAAGCACGAGGTTGTGAGTTGGATCCCTGGTACCAAAAAATTTAAAAAAAAAATTAAGAGATGTTAGGTAAGTAGAGAGCAGTACACAGTTCAGAGCCAATTACCCCCCACTGCTAACAAAGTTCTCTTGCAATCTACCTGTGGCCCATGAATCAGAAAATGTCCTGTCTGACGGATAGAAGTAGACATTATTCTTGGACCACTTTGACCACCAGACATATCATCTCTCATCTGAGTCATTTTTTTTCCCTGCCTCCAGGAGTGGCTTCTTCATCAGAGAGGGTGCTGCCCGGGGAGGGAAACTGGGATTCCCCTTGGGTGGAATCTTGCCCTGGGAACCCGAGTTGCTCCAGACCCCTGCCTCTCCACTGCATCTCCTCAGCTCACAGTCTGCTGGTGTCTGCAGGACTTCTCCTCACTTTGCCCCATGGCCTAGAAACCATCACGGGGTTGATCTCGGGCAACGGAAGACTCACTTCCTTTCCTGTCTCCGGGAGGTCGCGATGCTGTATTTGCTTCCAAACTTTGTTTCACATTTTCTATCTCAAGTATGATGGCAAATCTAATCCTTGCGACTTTATTTTAGTCAGAAACACATGTTATTTATTTATTTATTTATTTATTTGAGTCTCTGAACTTCGAGCACATGTGATTAGTTTTGTCTCAGTTTTTCTAGTACTGTTTTCCCAAACTTACCTGCGACACAATATTTGGACTTTTTGTTTGGCTTTTTAAAAAAGTGTTCAAGTTCCTGGTTATGGCATTTATTCCAGATGCTTTTAAAAACAGTCATGTTAACTGGTAAAATACAGCTTTTTAAGATAAGAGCAAAATGTGAACACTATCAGTAAATATGTTATTTTAATAAGTATTCCTTGAACTCCTACTGCAACTAGGCTTTCTGCTAGGTTGCAGACACAGTGATGAATATACACTGAAAGAGTGGGTGGGTAAAGCGACAGGGTGGCAGTAAGTGCAAAGGCCCCACGTTAAGAGAAAGCTAGGCACCTTGGGAAAAGAGTGACTAGATCTTCACAGGGCACAATCAAGCAGAGACCGATGCTCCTGTAAGACACAGACCTGGAGTTTGAGGCCCACCGTGATAGGATCTGCTGATGATTATGAGAACAGCTGGTGCCTTTTGAGCTTCCATAACGCTCGTCAGCCATGACTCCGCATACATTTTCCCATTTCATCATCAAAACAACCCAATGAGGAGAAAGTACACACCGTTATCGCCTTTGTATATGCAAGGAATCAGAAACTTAGGGCCCTGAAACCCAAAATCCTGCTCATTGCCCTGGCTAAAGGGCAGGCTCAGTGACACTCATACTTTTGTCACCCATTCAATAACTGTATTTCCTTATATGGTAGTTAGTCGCATAGTCACTGGCAGCAAATTACTGCTTTTGAAAGAACTTGCCACATACTGTGTGAGGTGGAAACAAACAAACAACCCCCCCAAAAAAACCCCAACAAACCCTCACTTGAAAGCTTAGTCTGTAATCTATTTTTTTCCTTTCTAGAACATCTTTTAGTAGAAGAGAATTTCTCATAAATGTTCCTATTTTTATTCCAGTTTCCTTTTTTGCTGTGTTAGAGCACAAGTCACCTCTTACTGTCACTGCACAGTCTCTTCTTTTATCTTTTCTGGTTATCTCGACGGTGTAACCACCAGCTTGTTTCCCCTCAGAATTTTCCTTCTACTACCCCTGCCTCTGCTTTGGAAAATGCTGGTCTGACCTTTAGAGAATAGGAAGTTTTAAAAGTCTCTAGAATTTGATCAACTGCTTGAATTTCACTTCAACAATATACTTTTTCTCAAAGGGCAGACTCTCTTTATGCAACAACTGTTTAAAATTGAGCAACTACTAACACAGCCAAATAATAACAGTAATTCCCATGTAACACTTGCATTATAGTGTGTATGGACTATAAATAATTAAGTTATATAGGCTAAATAAAAATTATGAAAAAGAATAAAGCAGAATTTATTGTGTATTTATATGGCAACTTCATATTATATACAATTATTTTATTGCAACAGAGGAAAATAAATTAAGTGAGGCCTTTCCTCATTTCTGATCTAGTTTAAGTGACCCAAAACAAGAAAATTAAGACATTCACTTTGGGTAGGTTTACATATTTTACAATATTCATATTTAGTTTGAAGTCTCTTTTTCATAAATTTCAAAAATCAATCTGAGACCCACTCTTTGCTTTACAAGTACATACTTGAAGATAAATTACACACAGACCACTTTAACTTCAGGATATTATGCCACATCTGGTTAACTTTCAAGCAGAATTGAGTTGTGGGCAGTCAAATGTTTAATGGAAGTTCTTTTGCAGGTTAAGATCAAGACTAGAAGCTGAGCATAGTGGCATGTGCTGAAGTCCCAGCTACTCGTGAGGATTCCTTGAGCCCGGGACTTTGAGACCAACCAAGGCAACACTGAGACCCTGTCTTTTAGGACTAGACAAATGTTTTATGGTCTCCAGGTTTGTGTCCCACTTCACATGTTGAAATTCCACCCTTCAATGTGATGGCATTAAAGGTGGAGTCTTTAGCAGGTGATTTGGTTTTGAGGGTAGAGGTCTCCTTATTGAGACTAGTGCCCTTATAAAAGAGACCTAGCTAGAGGGCTAGCTAGTCCTTCTACTTGAAGATGAAGACACAGCAAGAAGATGCTGTCTACAAACAAGAAAGCAGGGCCTCATGGGACACCAATTCTGCCTTGATCCGGGACATCCCAGCCTCCAGATCTGTGAGAAATAAGTTTCTGTTATTGTAAGGTAGCTAGGTTATGGTATTTTGTTATAGAAACCTGAAAAGATGAAGACAGAAAGGATGAGTTATAAACATGAATGTGTTTAACTGCCTACTTTGTTTACTCAGAGGCTGAATCTTTTTGGTGAAAGGGAATCAACTTCAGGTGGTCACCTAAGGAAATCTTGGTAAAAATTCCATTGATATGAGTAACAGCTTCTGAAAACAACACAACAAAATATTCCCTACTTGGAAGCGAGGCTAGTGATTGACGGAGTTTATGTTTGGTAGTTTTCCTCCTTATCTTTTTATCTTCCGTGCTCAAGGCCCACTATCTGTGTACTTAAAAGGGGTGGGATTTGGGGGAAAGGAGGATTTGTGCCATTACAGCTTGTCCATCTGAGACCAATGCTCAATGAGACCATTTATTGAATCTCTGCCACGCAGGTCCTCAGAATTCCACTCATAACAACAGTAATAGCTAATATTCATGTGGTAGGAACCTGTCTAGGTACTTTAATCATCACTTCACCCTGTGAGGTAAGTGTACTATTATTATATCCATTTTATAAAGGGGAGCATGCTGAGTCACAGTCAACTACTAAGAGGTAAAATTTGGACCTTCATCCAGGCAGTCTGGCCATGAGTGCTACCTTTACTCTGCACTAAACTGCCTGTCATATATAAAACCAATAATTTGCCACTCCTGCCTTTGAGGTGTCTGATCCACCATGGGAAACAGATGCAACCATTCATCTGTTTCTTCCTTCAGTGTTTATAATCACCTGCTCTATATCAAGAACTATCTACCCGCAAAGCTTGGTAGATCCTTTGTCTGTATGGAATTTAACAATCTGTCATGAAATGTGGCAGATGCAAGATGGAGACAGGTACAAATGGAGCAGTGAACATGGTTCTGCGTGTTAGGGACAGCTTTCTGAAAGAAAGTGATATTTGGAGCTTCATTACTAAAGACGAATTTCACATCTCCTGTTTAAAATATCACACCTCTTGGGAGACATAATGTTTAAAGTTGGATCCCTTATCAATGAATTGTTTCCTGATAAATAGGTTTTGAGGAGCAGCAGTTGAGAAATGGACCACGTTGGGGTTCAGTAGCTGGAAGGGGAGGAGAGGCAGGAGCTTATAAAAGGCAGAGTTTGTCTTGCTTCCCAGTTTTCCATTTCTAAATGTTTTTCTATCTGGTCCTCTAAGAGCCCAATGCTTTCTGTCACTGTGATGAGATACCTGGAAAAAAAAAAAGAAAAACCCAACTTAAAGGAGGAAAGATTCATTTTGGCTCATGGTTTTAGAAGGATCAGTCCATGGTCAGCTGGTTCCAAGGAAAAACATCATGGTGGAAGGGCATGGCAGACAAAAGCTGCCCAAGAGCCAGGAAGGGGCAGGGACATGATAAAGCTTTCAGAGTCAGTGACCTACTACCTCCAAGTAGGCCTCACATCCTGATAAGCCCATTGAGCTATGAACTCTTCAGTGGATCAATGAATTAATCCATTGATGAGGTTGGAGCCCTTGTGTTTCACTTTATAAGCCTACCAACTAGCTATGGCTTTGTGGGGGCCACTTTAGATAACAACTATTTCAGTCAACTTTTTAGTTCCTCTTGGAAAAAAACCTATTAATTTAAATTTATACATCTGTTTAAAAGTCATTTTTAATGTTGTGTTCTGGGTGGATGTTCAGCCCTTTGAAAGCAAATATCACAGACATCTGTACACTACTTCTAACAGTAAAATGGCAAAAGTTACTCAAGAAACCATTTGTCTGTGACTTTGAGCCACCCATGGCTTGAGGACTGAACTGGCACAGAAAATGATACTTTTGAAAGAGAAGGCCTCCAACGTGGAAGGTCTGTGGGATGTGTGAGTTCTGTCTTCCAAGAAAGAGTAGAAAGGAGAGTTTACCTTCTAACAATAAAAGACTGTAGTCTGTTATGTAGAGCTTACATTCTTTATAGTCTAATGATGGACCTTTATAGCAGGTAGATAGATATTGCTTAAATATAAAAAAGGAAAATAGAGCAAGGTGAAAGGAAATGGGTGGATGAAGTACAGTTGTAGATGGTGTAGATAGGAAAGCAGTTTCTGAGGTGGTGACATTTAAGTCAGCCTGCGTGGGACAGCAAGCAAGCAAGAACAAACAGTGGTAGCCAGGATGTGCCAGATGAGAGCCACCAGGCAGAGGCCCTGGTGGGGGTGGAGGTTGAGGTTGGGGTGAGGGTGAGTAGAGACGCTGCTGTGCATTCTTCATAGCAATCTGGGGCTCAGTATTAAATTGCCAACCCTGTGGCTTTGCCTGAAGAGAGAGCTAGTTACCACGCCTTCTCTGCCAAACACTACCCTCGGGCATCCAGGAGCCATCAGAGCACAGGGAACGGAGGCACGGGACAGGCTGGTAAATTTCACTGAAATTTTATTTTGATAAAGAGGCAGCGTTGGGAGTGGAAGCCTGCCTGACTCAAGGTTGCCACAGTTATAGGTCCCAGGAGGGTTGATGTCCCCTGGGGCATAAAGGGAGGTCTCCAACCAGCAGACAGAGATGCAGAGGAACCAAGAACTTTACACATCAAAATCTCATTGAGAGGCAATCCAGACTCTGGAACAAAGCCTCGTTCCTTCTTTCTCCTGCATTCTTTCTTCTTTTCCTGGATGCACAGAATCGTGTAAGTACCTACTCTTAGTTCACAGCTGTATTATGGCTCAGCTGGTTTATGCTGTAGCTTGGAGCAGAGTTTTTATGTTTTCCTTTTTGGTACTGGGCATGGGGCTCAGGAGAGTTCTAGCACATCCACAGCCATTTTTATATTGAGATAGGTGCCCAGGCTGGCCTTGACCTTGCCATCTGCCCACCTCGGCAACTCGAGTAGCTGGGATGAGAAGCAAGCGCTTTCAAGGCCCACATTTGCCCACTTCTCCTCTGGTTCTTCAGTGCAATTGGCCACTAGTCCCACAATCATCTGATGTTAGCACTAGAGACTCACACGCTCATAGGCTGTGACCCTCCCGTGACCGAGGATAGGCACATGGGTGATGATTTTATGTGCTTGTTTACTTGTCATCTGACTCAACTCAAGCCTTAAGTCTCTTTTGAGATGGATGGATAAAGTGTGATTTTGTTTTCACAGTCACACTTTTTGAAAATGCCCTGGATTGAGCCATGAGGAGGCTCAGGGGAGCCTGCAGGTGGTCTTGGGGAGGCTGACATGGTCCGGGCTCCCTGCATCAGCTCTTTCTGCCAGATGCTGAACAGCTGTCCATCACAGCAAATGCTGCAAACAGCTGCCCCTTGCCTTCTCAGGGAACCAATGGCACAAGTTACCAAAGCACTGGATTAGAGCCCAGGAGTCACTGACTCGCCTGCTATTTATAGCAACCTGTGTCCGAAGGCAGCTGTGTGTACAGGAGAGAATTTCTGAGCAGACTAGGTTTCCTGTCACTTGTAACTTCCAATAGGTCTTCAATATTAATCCTTATAAAGAACATGACCTGTCCCTGTCCAGACCTGAGCAGGGTAATAGTAGTATTGAAAAACGGTGTCACAAAAAACCTTGGAAGAGACAGGAGCCTGTTAGGTACTATAAGACTCTTGCTTGGTGTCTGCCACCAGTTCGGCTACCACCTCATCTCAGAATCCATGCTGCCTTGTGAATGGATACCCAGCTCCTTCATGTGAGTTACGAAAAGGAGGAAGCTGAATAATCAAGCACTTATAGACAAGTGCTGTGTTGGATTCATGTTGGATCCCGGTGCTGAACACATCTGAGGATAACGTTCCCCCTAAGACTGGGGGGGTGACTAATATTTCTTGACAGTATCGAGTTCATCATCAGGCGATACAGACTGGAACGTTCTCAAAAGACCTGAGCTCAATTAAAATACCATAGCTGGAAATAATGTTTCTTTCAGGCATAGAGTTCCTTCCAAAGAGTATACATCATGGTGACAATGTTTATTGAGAAATAATAATCAATCAATAAAACACGTTATTTAAAATGATCATGGTTTTAAATGACTGGAAACCAAATACAACATTAGTTACTCATTTGAGAAAGATATAGGTTTTAAAATCACTTGTAAATTTGCGCAGAAGCCTGGAGTTTTAAGGATCTTACTTGCTCCCTCCCTGAATGAATTCCAGACTCACTGAAGATGAAGAATAGGGTTAGTAGGATAAGAGACAATCAAGCATCAGTATAGAGCCTATCCATTACGAGTTTGGGTACTCTTTTAAACAGCACCTGAGGACAGGACTGGGGTATAGGCAATTATAATACTGGAAAATAGGAATTAGAGAGTGGGGAGAGACAGGGAAGGAGCAAAAGCCAGTATAAATGCACACTAAGTACCAGTACCATTGAGTGTATTAGTTAATCACTTGCTGTGGTAACAAATGACCACAAATGTAGCAGCTTAGAACAACACTGATAAAGTTAGCACCTTTCAGTTCTGTAGGTCAGAAGTCTAAGGCAGGTCTCACTGGGCTGAAACTATGATCCCAAGGGGTATAAGATCCTTTCTTTTTCTTTCTCTTTCCCAGTTTCTAGAAGATACTTGCATTCCTTGGCTTGTGGACTTTCTTACACCTTCAAAGCCAACAATATATCCCATCTTTCAGACCCCTTTTCTGTTGTCATGGCTCGTTCTGTTTATATCTGGAAGAAAGTCTCTGCTTTTAAAGGACTCATGTGATTAGAATGGGTCACCTGGATAGCCCAGGATAAGCTCTCCAAGTCAAGGTCTGGAATTCAGTGACATGTGCAAGGTTCATAGGTTCTGGGGTTAAGATGTGGACATCTTTGGAGGGCTATTATTCTGCCTACGATAGGCATTGGGCAGTAAGCACTGGGGAGACAGTTCTCTTCCACTAGAGTGCTGAGTAGCATATAGAACCCTAGAATTGTCCAGCTGAAGTACACCGGCCTGAGAATTTATGTTCCAGTTCACATCACCATTGGTTGAGTGTCCCACCAAGAGAAAAGCTACCTATACCTATGGGCTACAGTGGGTAGGCCAGGAGCTCTGCTGGTGTTGGGACACAATATCCTACACTGTGTCCACATGAATGAGAAAATACAGCCAGGAACTGTCTCCCATAGCGGCGGTGAAACAGAGATGGGTCAGGTGGATGTAAAATAGGTGAGCAGCAGCTTACCTGCTACATCCATGAAACAATGTCACTTAGTCATCTAAGGATCGCTTAGCCCTGCAGCTTGGATACCTGAGCTCAGTCCAAGCTCTGCTACTTACTCTGAAAACTGCACAGGTGTTACACCTCTCCAAAGCCCTAGCTTATGTGAGGAAGATTACTAAAACCACAGAGTCCTGAGTGTTAACAATAACATGTACAAAACAGCTGATATGTAGGGAGTGACTAAAAAAGGAGCAGTAGAAATTTTCACTCAGAATCAAGGAAACATTTACCGGTTACCAGGTTCTGGGGATACAACTATGAACAAGACAGACAAGGCCCCGGCACTCACAGAGGAGCTTGCCTTGCAGTGGGAGAGACACAGACAATAAGCACAGAATTGCACCGGGCCTTAAAGATTATGGCTGTTCCAATAAAGGACACAACTAGGACCACACAAAAGAATGTGACAGACAATTTAGGGAGCCAAGAGCCTGCAGGGGAGTTAGGACCACACAAGGTGAGTCCCAGTGCCCCAAGGCTGGCTTGGGGAGAGTTGGAGACCTGCGCTCCCCGTGATTGAGTTTCTAGCGAGCTCCAGGGGACGCTGGACTGAGCCACGGAGGTTCCACGGGCCTCAGTGCACCATGCCTAGCGGCCCTCTTTCAGTTCAGGAGGCAGAGACCATGCGGGGGGACTCTCGGCCTGGTTGGGCTGGCCTGGGGAGAGCTTAAGACCAGCACTCCCAGCGGCTGAGTTCATATCCAGCCCCCTAGGACATGGGACTGAGCCCTGGAGGTTCAGCCCGCCGGCCCCAGTTTACCATGCCCAGCTTCCGCCTTTCAATTTAGGGAGCCAAGAACCTGTGGGGGAGCCTGGACTGCTCCAGGAGCTGAGGGTGCAGGAGGTGATTCACCACATACCCAGAGGAAGCTTTGGAACACTGCTCAAAGCAAGGAAATAGAGGAAAATGACAAAAGGAAAGACCAAAGGCAATCTCAAATCTCCAGCCCATCCCAAGAAAGCCTAGGAGCCATGTACATAGAAGAAAATAGAAGCCATACACCTGAAATGACTGAAATTATATCAACTGAAATAAAGAAGCAACTAGGGGAAGCTATGGAGACATTCAAATCAGAAATAGTTGCCCAGGTAAAAGAAGAAATGATAAAAGTAGTGAAAGAAATAGTGAACACATCTAGTGAAGACACAGCTAAAAAATTAGAGGAACAAAGCAAACAGATAGAATCCCTAAGTGAACACTATAAGAAACAAACAGAATACATGAAGCAGATTCAAAGAGATATACAGGAAATCAAAAATTCTATTGAAAGCTGCCCAAACCGGCTCAACAAAAGTGAAGATAGAATTTCAGACCTTGAAGATAAGATCGTAGCTAGTGAACAGGAAAGGAAAGATCTTTTAAAAATAACAAAGAATCAGGAAATAACAATTCAACAGCTGCAAGATGATGCAAAGAAAAATAACATAAGATTAATAGGGATAAATGAAAAAGAAGAGGACAGCCCAAATGATATCAAGAGGCTATTTACAGAAGTAATAGCTGAAAACTTCCCAAACATGAGAATGGAAACTGACACTTGAATTAGTGAAGCATATAGAACTCCAAAATAAAACTACACCCAGACACATAATAATCACCATCCCAGAAATCCACCATAAGAACAGACCACTAAAAACTGTTAGAAAAGACAGATCACCTACAAAGGAAAACCTATCAGAATCACAGCAGACTTCTCAACACAAACAATGAAGTCAAGAAGATCATGGAGTGAAGTATTTCAGATCCTAAAGGAAAACCACTTCCAACCCAGACTGACGTACCCTGAAAAACTGTCCTTCTAAATGGATGGAGAAATAAGGTACTTCCATGACAAAGAACAGCTGAAAAACTCCATGAACACCAAACCAACCCTACAAAGAATACTGAAAGACATTCTAGATACATATAGGATAAAACCACCAAGCAAGGCAGACAATTAAACAGAATGGAAAGGTAAAGATACAACAGCAGAAAGATAACATGTCAACAATAAACTAATATATAACAGTTATAACCATTAATGTAAATGGCCTCAACTCACCAATCAAAAGAGACAGACTGGCAGAATGGATCAAGAAACAATATCCAACCATATGCTGTCTACAAGAAACCCATCTAGCCCAAAAGGAAACCCATAGACTGAAAGTCAAAGGATGGAAAACAATACTTCATGAACAGGAAACCAAAAAAAGTGGCAGTAGCTATTTTGTTGGCAGGCAATGTGAACTTCAAACCAAGAATTATCCAAAGAGATAAAGAAAGTCACCACATACTAGTTAGGGTAAACTTCAAGAGGAAGAGATAACAATCTTAAATATATATGCACCAAATTTCAGAGCACCCAGCTATACAAAGAAAGTATCAACAGAAATTAAAAATCAAATAAGCAGTAACACAATTATAACAGGAGAATTTAACACGCTATTGACACAAAGGGACCGATCAACTAGAGAGAAAATCAGCAAAGAAATAACAGAACTCAATCACACCTGTGAATGGACTTGATAGACATATATAGAGTGTTCTATCCAACAACATCAGAATATACATTCTTCTCAGCAGTACATGGGACATTCTCTAAAATAGACCATATATTAGCCCACAGAACATATTTAAGTAAATGTAAAAGAATTGAAATTATCTCATGCATGTTATTGGATCATAGCACCGTGAAACTAGATATTAATGATAAAAGCAACTGTAAAAACCTCACAAACACATGGAAACTGAATAATACACTCTTGAACAATCAGTGGGTCATGGAGGAAATTAAAGAAGAAATTAAACAATATCTACAAGCAAATGAAAATACAAACGCAACTTACCAGATTTGGTGGGATGCAATGAAAGCAGTCCTCAGAGGAAAATTTATTGCACTGAGTTCCCACATCAGGAAGACAGAATGAACACAAATAAACAACCTGATGCTACAACTCAAACATCTACAAGAAGAAGAGCAAGCTAAGCCCAAAGCCAAAAGAAGGGAGGAAATTATAAAGATCAGAGCAGAAATTAATGCAATAGAGACTAAGAAAACAATACAAAGAATCAATTAATCAAAGAGTTGATTCTTTGAAATAATAAATAAAATTGATAAGCCCCTAGCCAACCTTATTTAAAAAGGAAAGAAAAAACTCAAATTCATGCAATAAGGAATGAAAAAGGTGAAATTACTACCGACTCAGTGGAAATACAGAAGATCATCAACACCTATTTTGAAAACCTCTACTCTCATAGGTTCAATAACACAGAAGAAATAGACAGATTCCTAGATACATATGAACTACCCAAGCTGGATCAAGAAGATGTAAAACTGCTGAGTAACCCAATTTCTATTAATGAAACTGAAAATGTAATTAAGTCCTTGCCAACAAAGAAGAGCATAGGCCCAGATGGATTCACTGCAGAATTCTACAAGAAATACAAAGAAGACTTAATTTCAACACTCCTCAAACTCTTCAATGAAATTGAAAGGGAAGCAATTCTTCCTAACTCATTCCTGGAAGCAAATATTACTCTAGTACCAAAACCTGAGAAAGACCCAACTAAAAAAGAGAACTATAGGCCAATCTCCCTAATGAACATAGATGCAAAAATTCTCAATAAAATATTGGCAAACAGGATGCAGCAAATCATTAAGAAGATTATACACCACGACCAAGTGGGATTCATCCCAGGAATGCAGGGATGGTTCAATATACGTAAATCAGTAAATGTAATCCACCATATCAATAGAGCCAAAAGGAAGAACCACATGATCATCTCTATAGATGCAGGAAAAGCTTTTGATAAGGTCCAACACTCATTTATGACAAGAACCTTAAAGAGAATTGAAATAGATGGTCTTTACCTCAATATGATAAAGGCCATCTATGACAGACCAACAGCCAGCCTCATATTAAATGGCCAAAAACTGAAAGCCTTTACCTTAAAATCAGGCACAAGACAAGGATGTCCCCTATCACTGCTCCTATTCAACATAGTACTGGAAATACTAGCCAGCAATTAGACAAGAGAGAAATAAAAGGAGTAAAGATAGGAAAAGAGGAAGTTAAATTATCATTATTTGTATATGACATGATACTTTACATAGAAGACTCCCAAAATGTCATTGAAAGACTCCTAGATGTAATAAATAAATTCAGCAATGTAGCTGGATACAAAATCAATACTCAAAAATCAATAGTATTCCTATGTACTAACAACAAAAATACTGAGAGAGAAGTAAGAGAAGCCACACCCTTCACACTAGCATCCAAAAAAATGAAATACTTAGGAATTAATCTCACAAAAGAAGTAAAAGAGCTATACAGGGAAAATTATAATGCCCTGAAAAAGGAAATTGAATAGGACCTCAGAAAATCCCTTGTTCATGGATAGGAAGAACAAACATTGTGAAAATGGCCATTCTCCCTAAATTACTATACAGATTCAATGCAATCCCAATCAAAATACCACTAACACACCTCATAGATGTGGAGAAATCACTCCTAAAATTCATCTGGAACCAGAAGTGACCTAGAATAGCAAAGGCAATTCTAAGCAGCAAAGGCAAGGCAGGAAGCATCACAATCCCTGACTTGAAGTTATAATACAAGGCTACTGTAATAAAATCAACATGATACTGGAATAAAAATAGATCTGAAGATCAGTGTAATAGATTGGAAGATACAACCACAAACACACTCAACCACCCTATCTTTGATAAAGGGGCCAGACATGTTAGCTGGAAGAACAATAGTCTTTTCAACAAATGGTGCTGGAAAAATTGGCTATCCATATGCAGAAGACTAAAACTAGACCCATGCCTATCACCATGTACTAAACTAAAATCTAAATGAATCAAAGATCTAAATAGAAACACTAAATCTGTTGGAAGACAAAGTAGGCAAAAATCTTGAAGACATAGGGGTAGGTAGAGAATTCATGAACAAGAATCAAACTGCATGGGAAATACTTCCCAGAATCAATAACTGGGACCACATCTTATTAAAGAGTTTCTGCATGTCAAAAGAGATTTCCAGCACAGTGAAAAGAATACCCACAAATTGGGAAAAACTTAATGGACTGTCCCTTAGACAAAGGACTTCTGTCTGAAACTTATAAAGAATTTAAAAAAATCAGACCCTTGAAATTCAAAGACTCAATCCAAAAATGGGCATTTGAAATGAATACACAGTTCTCAGATGAAGAAATACGAATGACAAGTAAATACATGAAAAAATGCTCATCATGATTAGTCATTACAGAAATGCAAATTAAAACCACACTGAGATTCCATCTCACTCCAGAAAGAATGGACAGGATTAAAAAAAAAATACTACCAACAACAAATGCTGGAGAGGCTGTGGGGAAAAAGGAACTCTTCTGCACTGTTGGTGGGAGTGTAGACTGGTGCAACCACTGTGGAGGTCAGTCTGGAGATTCCTCAAAAACCTGGGTTTGGAAGTCCCATTTGACCCAGCTATTCCACTTCTAGGCATATCCCCAGAAGAACTGAAAACATCATACCACAGTGATATATGTGCACCCATGTGTATAGCAGCACAATTTGTAATAGCCAGATCTTGGAAACAACCTAAATGCCCATCAACTGAGGAATGGATAAAAAAGTTGTGGTATTTTTATACAATGGAGTACTACTCAGCTATAAAGAATGATCCCATTGAGATATTTATAAATAAATGGACACAACTTGAGACCATACACATAAGTGAAATAAACCAAACTCACATGTGTAAATACTATATAATCTCCCTAGTATGAGAGTTGGTAAGAATATATAAGATTTTATGGTAATCATGATTCCCCATTTCACTGCTTTGAAGCCTTTCAATGTTTTCGTTCATCAGGTGGAATGGTTTTATTCTGTTTGTTTGATTTTATTATGTGTGATGGTATGAACAGTTGTTTTGAAGAAAACAAAACATTATGGCAGCCATTGCTGATTTAATATCATCTTGCTTTGAAGTCCTACCATGCTTCTATTCTTCTATTACCATCAGTTCTATCATGTTGTGTCTTATTGGGATTTTAATATATGTGATAGTATAAACAAATTTTTTTTATTGAAAATGAGATATTATAGTAGCCATTGATCATTCTCTGTTATTCAGTTCAGACTGCCCTGTAATTCTTTCATTCTTTTGAATGGTTTTATGCTATTTTGTTATGTTTGATATTATTGTATTTGAAACTATGCTCAACTATAGCAGAGAAAGAGATATTATGATAGCTACTGTTAATGTCCGGTTGTCTTACTGTAAAGTGCTGTGTTGCTTATGTTGTTCTATTCTGATCTGCTTTGTTCTGCCCTCTTTTGTTCTATTCTCTTTAAAAAAAAAAAAAAAAAAGAATGTGACAGACCTGGGTATGGCCAATACCAGTAAGTCCCCTCCACTCCAGCCCTGGACCTTCTAACAGGACCTTAGCATGTTCAGGAAGCAGATGGGATTCATGATGGTGAGAGGCCTCTGCTCCACCCCAGGAATGAATCACGCCTTGTCTAAAGCACTGTGGCATCCAGTTCCCAAGGGTGAGTAACTGGCTTAGACCTGGTGAGATTCAAGGGCCAAGGAGCTGGTGGAGTAAGGGAGGCTTCAGATCCTACTTGGTGAGGAAAAAGACTTTTGCCTTTCCCCATAGTCCCTGCCTTGAACAAAATAAATGAGCCATCTGGACCGGCAAGGGTCCTTTGAAAATGATGAAAGCAAAGACTGAGATCTGATAGAGCAGAATGCTCCTAGGGGTCAAGTCCTTGATGACATCTTTGAGCAGCTGAGCTAAGGCCAGCGGCTGCTTCTCAAGGTGGCTCATGGGATAAAAACACACCTCTACTTTTTAAATGCTACATGTAGGTTTGTGCTCTGCCACTCACAGCTCAACACATTCTCAGGTGATACAGGCAGACCAAACTGATGTTTACCTGAGACCTGAAGGGTCAGCTTCCAGAAAGAGCCAGGGAAAAACATTCAGGCAGAGGAAAGTAAAAAGGATACTGGAAAAGTCTGGAGTGTCTGGGCCAGGGATGTAGCTCAGTGGCACAGTGCCTGTCTGGTAAGTGCAGAGTCCTGCGTTTGATTCCCAGTACCCCGTTCCCCCCAAAAAAAGTTTAGAGAAGGAAAAAGAAGGCCCAGTGGCTGGTGAGGAGGGTGCTAACCCAGGGCCTTGACTTCAAGATAAGGAATTTTATTTTAAAGAGTACAATTACAATGGCATAAAGCAAAGGCATAATGTGTGGATATAGGAAATTATAAGTCCCGCTCTTGTTAATGGGAAACTGTAATACCTATGATTTTGATAGTTATTAAAAATTATGCTGAACTCAGAGATTGCAGGACTCTAATAAGAGGTTGATAGCAAAGAACCTTAGGAAGGTGAAAGACTTAAGTCAGTTGTCATAGAGAGACAGGCTCTGAGCTGATAAGCCTTTTATAGCTCATCATTAAGGAAAAGGCTAGGAATATTTTATAGGATATTCCATTTAAAGACTTAGAATATCAGTCCTGACCCATATGGGGGTGAAGCCCCCTTTTTTGCAGAATCAAGCCTTGTTCTGATCTTACTCTGATGAAAGCTAGAGTATAAGAACTTTTAAAAGCTACATCCAGACTTTAAAAGTGCAGCGTCGTCTTAAACAACATATTAATTGATTGGCATAGAAAACTGTACTCAGCCCACTATCTGTAATTCCATGGGATTTGAATTTATTTTTCCCCCAGGAAAATGTCAACTCTGTAGTTTTTTCCTTTCTGATTTGATTGAAATAAATGACTCTGATACATTCACGTTAAGTGTCTTGAAAATTTATTCTTAATAGAGAATTTTCTTGACAGACATGATCTGCCTGATGCATTAAAAAAATCACTGCCTGCCATGGGGAGAATGATACATAAGGGAGATACAGCTGATGCAGGAGCAGGTGAGAAAACTTTTACAGCAGCCTCGGAGACAGAATGATGGCCTCATATGAGAGACTATAGTGAGGACACAAACGTGGACAAATTTGAAATGTCTGTAGAAGGTAGAGCTGAAAAAACAGGCTGGAGAAATCAGGGAGGACTCATAAGGTTTTGCTTTGAGCACTGTGGTAGTGACACTTATTATTGAGTTTGGGACATACTAGTGATAAAGAGTTCTGGTTCAATAGAGTTTTAATTCTGGGTCCACAGGCTGCTGAATTAAGATGCCCTGTTGGGATCCATATGGAGATACAAAGTAGGTAGCTAATGTACACGAGGATGAGATTCAGCACAGAAAAAAGCACATGGGTAGAGGTGTAGTCCAGAGGCTCTTATATTTACAGTGTCAGTGATACCCCCTTCCACACAAAGAGTCAATTGATACTTAAAAGAATAGCATCAACTTATTTTGCTGGCCCACCGCTGAGGTTTGTGTGAGGGATCCCCAAAGGTCCCTGTGTAATAGACTGGTTCCCCATGGTGGTGCACTTTGGAAGTGGCACACTATGGAAGGTCCTTTGGTCACTGGGAAGGTACCCCTGGAGAGGACTGTGGGGTGCCAGTTGTATTCTCTCTCTTTGTCTGGTCTGAGATGTAGGCACTTGTCCTGACATGCTCCTGCCATTACCATCTTCCGTCCTAGCCAAAGGCTCAAACCAGTAGGGCTGCCACATCTTGGTCTTAAAAACTCCAGAACCATGAACCAAAATAGGCTTGTTCTTACTTCCTAAGAAGCCTATGTCAAGTATTTTATTTTAGTGACAAAAAGCTGACTACTACACCTACTGTACTCTACCTTCTTTTGGAAACACTGGGACATGCACAATTTGGATTAGGCGTACCTGATTAAAGTAAATATTCTACTGTGCAGGCCCCAGTGGTCATCCATCAGTTAGCAAGGCACAAACAGTGGCGGCTCGTGCTGAGAGTGACTAGCTGGGGCTACCTGGACAGCTCAGCCTTATTAACTGTGTGACTCAGAGGACTGAAAGCTGGCTGTACCTTGGGTGACTAAGGCTCCTTTGAAAAGCATGCCTTTAAAAGAAAATGTGAGATCTGGGTGGTAGTTTACTTTGGTCTTAGAAAGCTCCATGGTGTTTTTCTATCTGTGTTCAAAATTCACTTCAAGCTCGAGGATTAGCAAAGTCAGAGCTGGAGCGCAAAGCTCTCTCTCATGTTAGCTGCTTTTCATCAACGCGGTGTCGGGGTGACAACTGCTTCAGGAAATGCACCATCCTGCGTGTCAGCCAGGAGCAGTGTGGGGACAGAGGCTGAATAAGGTTATTTTGATGACTGATTACTGTTTTCAGCTGAAGTCTTTGGCTTAGTTATCTCTTAGAAGTGTGCTCGTTTGGCCAACAGTCTCTGGGTAGCAAACTCTACCCCTAATTTAAAAGCTACCATCTAGAGTGAAAGAGTGCTTTCTGGAAGAAGTATAAATGTCAAACAGTCAAAACAGAAGCACGGCTTTGGTTTTGTCTGGTGTTCACAATCTTCTCTAAGTCACTTTTGATAATCACGCAAATTAAGGTCCCCTAAAAATCCTGACAGTCCCCTTCATCACCACAATGTCCTCAAAACTAAGTGGGAAATGAGTAGTCATTACCTGGAACTTGGAGAGGATGAGTGGTTCCTGTAGCAGACTCTCTTATTCCTCATGCTCTGAGAATATATACTCTTGTTATGGTTTGCATATGGAGTGTCCCACAAAGGCCCATGTGGTAAACATGTGGCCCCCAGTGTGCAGCTATTGGGAGGTGGTAGAAACCTTAAGTGGGGGCCTTGATGGAGGTCCTTAGGTCACTGGTGATATAGCCTCAGAGAGCCCCTTCCTTATCTTCTCTTTTTGTTCTCTGGCTCATCATAACTGGCTCTGCTCCTAATATGATGTGCTGACTTACCACAGACCAAATTCAGTAGGGCTAATGAATCATGAACTGAATCCTCCCAAACTGTGAGCCAAAATAAACCTTTTCTCATTATAAACTGATTATCTCAGGTATTTTTTATAGTGATGGGACGCTGACTAACACAACTTCTAAAGGCCTAAATTTCTCTTTGAGAACACCCATACTTATAATAAACAAAAGGTAACATCTGCCTTTGATGGTTCTTCCTCTTTGACTCAGGTTATTTCAGGGATGAGCCTGGCATGTGAGCACTGAGACATAGGTCTTATTATTACCCAGGTATGGTGAGGCCAATGTATCATCAAAAATAAATACTTACTATTCTCGCAGATTCCAAGAGGAGGGAGCATGGCACTCCATGGGGGCCACGCACAGAAGGGACAGGGCCAGTCAGGGGCAGAGGGAGTGACAGAGAGAACCTTTATTGTGGTTTTGGTGGGAAGGAATTGGGGAGGCAATGATTTCAGCAGGACCTGGGGCAGGCAGGTAAGTTCCTTCTGTATTTGATCTTCTTGGCTGGCCAAAAATTCCAATCTGGAGGCAGGGTTTTTTTTTTCTTATTTTTGTGTTACCGTAAATACCCAAAAGTTTCATGGTACATAGAGAGGTGACAGCATCATTCTTACAAATCCATGCATTGAACCAACTCCATTTATCATGGGACAAGGAAAGTAAGCAGTTTCCATAGTTGTCACCAAATAGATGAGAAACCATGCTTTTTCTGAAAGTCTTCCATTGACTGATTTATGAATCAATTTCCCATTAAGCTTCAGTAGTAGACTACATGGTGTTAATGAGAACATGGTTTGGAAATCTTTGCATTTTAGTTCCTCTCCCATTTGTGCAATTTCTGTCTTTCTTTCTGTAAATGAATATTTATTACATGCAAGGCACAGGGAGGGAGCAATTTACATAAAAGAATTAATGGAAGGAAACAGGCCAAGCAATCCTCAGGATGCTTTATGTTATCTTACTACATAGCTGGTATCTGCTTTTATTTTAGTTTCTCTCCATTTTTGGTGAGTGTTTAAGTGAACATTGCAAGAAACGAAATGTACAGGGCGGCATTTCACTGAAGTTCAAGGCCAGAGACTGGCTGTCTTGGACAATAATGAGCTGCCTTTGTTATAAATTTGCCCTCCCTTTACCTCAGGGCTTTATTGAGCGTGTAATTATTTTGCCCTGGCACCCAGCCAACTTGTGTAATAATTGACAGCACAATAGAAGCCCTATTAGGACTTAAAATACTCACTCGCTAGCTGACCCAGCTTTTCCGGTCCAAGGTCAGCAGCAGGTGAGGTTCTGATGTAGTAAGATGCTCCTGAGAGGCCAGGAGGCTTCATCTGTGCCCTGCCCGCACAGCCTTGTGGTACCCTGATCTCGACAGACCCTGGACAATTTTACTGGACAATTCTGTGCTTCACTGAGGATAAACAGCTGGACATGGACAAAGGAGCTGCTACGAAGCTGAGAAGGAACCCAGCAAGTACTCGGGGGCTTTGGTCAGCTTCTCAGAGTTTCTAAGAAGTGCTCCAAAGGTGGACGATCGCATCAACCAAAGATAAAGGGCAACTCGAAGTCATGGAAAAAGGCAGATGTGGCCTGTTACAAAAGAGAAATGAAAACTTATATCTCTTCTACAGCAAAACCAAAAAAGAAGTTCAAGTTATTCAAAGCACCCAGAAGGCCTGCTGCAACCTTCTTTCTGTTCTGTTCTGAGCATCACCCCCAAATCAAAGGAGACCATCTGGTCTATCCATTGCTGACACTGCAAAGAAGCTGGGAGAGATGTGGAATGACACTGCCGCAGGTGAGAAGCGGCCTTAGGAAAGGACAGCTGCTAAGAGGAAGGAAAAATACGAAAAGGATTTTGCTGCATATGAGCTAAAGGAGAGCCTGATGCAGAGGAAAAAAGAAAAAGAATTTCTCAAGGCTGAAAAAAGCAAGAAAAAGGAGGAAGAGGAGAAAGATAAGAAAAATGAAGATGATTAGTTTGTTCTAGTGCAGACTTTACTTATGTATAAAATATTTAAACCCTGGGGACCTCAGTGTCACAGTGTACGATGGTGGCAGTGTAGAGAACGAAAGATTACTCTGAGACCTAGTTCAATCATCAAGAGGCCCAGAGGAGCTATCTCAACCAAGAGCACTTAGCCTTAGGGGAACTCCACGGAGGAGCCCGGAAGCCGAGAACTCTCAGGCCTTTATTTAGAATATTAGTGTAAGAGAAACAAAGGAGGAGGAGGAGGAAATAGAAGAGAGGAGGAAGAGGAGGAAGAAAAAAGAAAACCAGTTTGGGCAAGGAACTGTCTCAAGGCCAGGCCGCTTTCTTGGGGGAAGGGGCAAGATAAGAGCCAGACCCAACATGCTGCCCTCTAAACTTTCTGTCATGTAACTACTCACTCCTCACAGAGCCTGCGGACTTCTGCCCCGCAGCTTAATCACTCATTCCTTGGCTAAGTCCCTGGCACTTCACTCTTAAAGAAAAAAAACATTGAAATGGAATGCAGTGTAAGTTTTGTTTTTAAGCTGTAGTATCCTTTTTTTAACAGTTAAGATACTACCAAAAGTATCTTTAGATAGCTCCGTCTTTGTGGTATTTTCAATAGTCATCAACACTATCTGGTACTGGCTGGAGGCTGTAAATTGCATGGAAATTTAAGGTAGGTTCTTACTGCTTCATAGCACAAAATAGTATACATGGGAAAGGTAGTTTTTTTTTTCTTTTAAATATGCAGCTGTCTGATGCAGCTTACACAAAATAAGTGTTATCCTATTAACTGAATACTATTTTGAAATTGAAAAAAAGCTTGCAATTGCTCCTAACGTTTTGAATGCTTCTAAGTAAATACAAATTTTTATGTATTTATTTCTTAAAACTAGAAGCCAAACTCTTTCTAAATCTGGTTTCTATGGCTTCCCTCCATGTGCCCAAGGCAAACTGAAACACTTGGTTTTTGTAGATTTTGTCCCACTTCTGTCTCCTAATCCTAGCATGATATGAGGGTAACACATACAGACAGGCCTGAGAACTTTGGCAAAAGGCGTAAGGTTACGAAGGCTGAGCGTCTCCATCTTAAGACAGCTGATGGTGCCCACAGTTCGATGTGTTTTTGAAAGTGACAAGGCCAGAGTTCCTGTCCCTGCCTCCTGGGGACTCTGGTAGCTTCTCTGGTGCATACCCCATTGGGTCCCCTAGGCACCTATGCCTCCTCTGAACCAGGAAGAGCTTGGACAAATCTCTGGGTGACTCCTGGTTATATAGGCTGGATCTGGTCTGAGTCTTGAGGAGTCTTCTGCCCTTTTTAGCTCAGTACTAGCAGTGAGCTGGGCCCTTTGTTTCAGGAATTGTTGATTTTGTTTTCTTGCTAGGATAGAAAACCATCCAAGATCACAGCACCGATGTGTAACAGAGCCAGGCAGGAAGACCCTCTCTGCTGAACCCAAAGACCATGTACTTTCTCTAGAAGAAACCACTGAAAGTGTTTATGAGCTTAGTGAGAACTCAAAAACCAAACAAATCAAACAGCAACAACATCAAGCAGCAAAATACCACCACCACAACACAGCAGTGACTCAGGAGAAAACACTGGACTTCCTGGCCCTTTGTTGCAGGTGGTAGTGGTGGCTATTGTGACCACCTGATCCTGGTTTGATCTTCAGTTACTAAACTCTGATGCATAGGCCCTCACAAAGGATTTCACCTCCTGGGGCAAGATGAGCAGCAAGTAGAATCAGACAGCGTGGTGCACTATGTGCACTGCATCCTTTAGAGTTACCTCTGGGTGCTACCAGTACTCGTGGTGGCTTAATGACATGACAGGTGCCTCCTCTTGCTGCATGTGGGCTGGCAGGGTCAATGACAAGAAGCATGCAAGTCAGCTTGCTCAGCCTTCTCCTCTCCCAGCAGTCTCCATCTGCACATCCAATGTTGACCTTGCCAGCTCTCTAGGCAAAGCCAGGTGGCAGCGCCCAGGAGTACTCTTGTCACTGACTTTCAGGCTCCTGAGGGGACAGCAGAGTCTTTTAATGCGCAATAGTGTCTAGAAACTTGCAAATAATGCCTGCAGTGGTCAGTGAGTTTGGTCTGGATCACAAGAAGACAAGCTGTAAGTCCTGAACTAGTGTAAGGGCCGGCCTCAGTAAGGGTCACGGCAGAGAGGAGCTGCGCCATGGCAGGGTAAAGAGTAATGCATGGTGCAGGCCCCAGGAAATATTACGTGACTACTTTCAACCATATCTTGTTACAGGCAACCAGCAACAAGTCAACTACCAAGGTTAAAAGCAGCTGATTTATTTGGAGAGCTGCAGAGGTCCGGGACTGAGTCAGGAGACCGTTTAGTGCTTTTCCCCTCCCACCTTTTAAATGGAACTTGGAAGGACCCGTGGGCACACTCTCCCTGTCACACACCTCCCTCTCTACCTGTCCACTCTCCATTTATACCACCTTTATCTGGCTGTCCATTCTTTGTTGCCAGTTGTGAATTCTTCTGTGTGCACGGGTGGTCTTTAGGACCCATTCTCAGGTTCACTGGAGCCAGTACAATGTGCTTATTCCCGGAACTTTTTCATACCCCTTCCAAGGCTGGTCCTGAGAGTGTAACCAGGGATACACATGACTGTCAGGCAGACGTACCTGCATCCCATATGGGAATGCATCTTAGCAAAGCAAGACCTCTCTAACTGCAATGGTCATTGCAGTACCCTAAGTCTGTATGATCTGTGTGCCCCATCGCTACATCCCTGGCTACACAAAACAACATCTGAAAGAGTCCTTTAACACAGGACTTTGTAGAAACCCAAAGGTCTAATCAAAAAGCACATTTCCAAGTGACGGTGATATGCATTTACTATAGTCAAAGGTACACGCATAAAATGAAGTTCAAAAGCGTGTCAGTGGCCATCTCTTATAAATCTCTAGTTGCTTCTCACCAGGGAACAGAAAAGCACTTTTCTCTGGATATGGCTGGGGTCAGGGGTTCTCAGTCCAGCTGCAGGTCTGGATCATCTGCACTGCTTTGAAAGGTAGGAAAGCTGGGGTCCACCAGACAAACTAACTGGGCAGGGCCACAGATGTCTTTATTGGACACAAATTCTGGATGCTCTGTGCCAGCACAGGTTGAGAACCACTCCATGAGGTAAGCCAACTGGGCTGTGAACCAAAGAGGGTGGATAACTCACTTCTGTGCACCGAGAAAACGGACAATGACAATAGGGAAAAAAGGAAAACAATTCACAAATAGAGACTAAAAGAATTTTATCTCTATTTCTCCACCCACCCGAGGGTTAATTATGTGAGGCGATGCCACTGAAAAAACCTGTTTAAAAATACAATCCATGATAAACACCAAATTCCCCTCAGCAAGCACTGTCCTTGTATTTGTCCACATGCCCTGAAAGGTTCCCTTGTCTCTTGCAGCCTCCCCAGGACAAGGCTGTCTTCTAATTCACTGGGAAATAGCCACTCGATAAATTCCCCATCTACACACAATGACCTCTTTCTCCACCTGCCTCACCTCCTCACTGCTGGATTCTGCTCAAGAGGTCTCACTTTATCTGTTTTCCAGGTCACTCCCTTCCAGTGTCCTCCAAATCCATTTCCCATCCCCTCCTATCTTTGGGGACATGGGCTATCCTCCCTCTGCCCTCCCCTTTGAACCCTGCCATCTGTGCCAGCTCTTTCCCAGCAAACTACACATTCTACTCTGCCTTTTAAAATCAAAATAAAGCAGTCTGCCTCAACCATGTGTCCTCCAAGCACCTCCTTTTCACTTGAGAAGCTTCTTGAAGAGTAATCAACATGAACTGTTGACATTTTCTCACCCCCTCCCTCTGCTCTGTTGTAATCTGACTTTAGGCCTCATCTCTCTGCTAAAATTGCTCTCCCCACAGGTCCAGAGAGACAGCCATATGCTCCAAAGGCCTGGCTTAGCCCCAGCCCCAGCCCCCTGGAATCTTATCTTCACATGCACCTGCCCTTAGTCCCCACAGTTGCACTTTCTGCTCAAGCAAGGAGAAGCTCAGATGACTTCTAAGAGCAATGGTTCTTTCCGTGGGGAGAAAGGTTTTCTCCTTACTGTGAGAAAGTAGACAGAGGAGCTAAGGAACAGCAGACAATCTGCACTGGAAGCTTGGCTTGTCAGGAGCTGCTGGGCCGGGAAGTGACCCAGAAGCCCCACGATGCATTTCAGTCTCTGTGAGAACCGTCACCCTTCTTGGAAAATATGGGTATTAAGGATATTACCCTCTTCTGGCAGTGTGGCAGTTGGATGCTAGACAGACTTGGTCCTTTGTTTTCCAGAATATAGGTATTATTCTGAGGACCCACAGTCCTATAGGAATAGTAAACACCTCCTGAGATTTGTCTTTGGAGTGGACGCCATGCCAATATCTGTCACTGGATATACAGCTTCTTTATAACCGCCCAGGAATGCATGACCCACTTCTTTTCTCTGAGGCAGAAACAATAGAAGGTATTGTTTAACAGCAAAGCCTTTGAGCAAGGAATGGACTGACCAGTAAGTGATCTGCTCGTGCACATT